>VZQC01013302.1:964294-1050881 GCA_009823505.1 Rhizomys pruinosus
CCTTTTTTAACTGCTCGAGCTTCCATGTTAAACCTAGAATCTCTACTCAGTGGGCTCATATCGATAAACTCAGTATGATCCAATTTTATATTCCTTCCACCATTATCCCACACCCTTAAAATCCATTCCCACACATATTCCTTAGGCTTCTGCCGGAATGAATCAGCAAACTCATTAATTTCTTTAGTGGTATAATGCACCTCCTCGTGGACCACACTTTCTATCTCACCTTGAGGAGCTTGCTTAGACTTCAATCTGGTTATAGGTCTAGAGGCAACAATTGTTGGGCTCTGAGGGACATTAGCTCCCACTGGGAGGGGGGATTAGTTTCCTCAGGCAAGGGTGGGGAAAAGGTATCTGCAGGGTTTGGATTCTCTGCTGAGGGTGGGGAGATTAATTCCTCAGATAAAGAAAATCCCTCAGAATCTGAGGGTTCAAAATCCTCATCATCATGGTTCTCCCACACATCTCCAACCCAAGTTTCAGGGTTCCACCCTTTCCCCACCAGTGCTCTCACTTTAACTGCTGACATTTGTCGTGGCTGGGAATTAAATTTGCGTTGTAAATCAGCCAATCATATAATAAGGGATCCAGCTTGATTTTCTGCAGCTTTAGGTCTTTGGCTACTAGAGAGAAGATTCTCTTCCAGAGCACACTTGGAAACCTTTAAACTGTTGTTTCGAATCCGGAGCTGGTGATTTTTATCACCGAGCTCCTTATTTTCCTCTATCAGTTTATCGAGACATGCTAGGAGCAACAAGGCAAAATCATTATTTTCCTTATTTTTCCGCAATTTCTCGAATGTTTTATATACAGAGTCACTAAATTCCTGGCTTCTCACAAGAGGCGAGTCAGGTGAGTCAAATGGATCTATCTTTATAATTACATCAAATAGTCTGCACCAAGGATTATCATTCCTCTTCATGCCACCAGGAAAGCCTTCAGTAACTCTAAGCTTCATTGAGTTGGAGAGCTGGCTCCAGAGAGTACCAAGCCCACTAAAGAAATTCATCCTTTCAATTCTGTTTCTCCAGAACCACTCCTGGTACCAAAATCTGTATTTATCAGGGTTCTCTAAAGAAACAGAAGTAACAGGATGAATATATAGCTATATACAATTTATTGATTTGCTCACGTGACAGAGTTCAAGGAGTCCTACAGTAGCTGCACCACACTGGAAAGGCCGAGAGAATCCAGGAACTGCTCAGTCTGCAAGTCTGGATGTCTCAGTAGTCCCAATCCAGTGCTGAAGGCCCAAATGGGTTCTAGGAGATCTGCCGGTCTCAGTACACGCTGGGATCCGAAAGGTTGATCACAGCAGCAAGACAAACTCACCAGATGAGAGAGACAAGCTGCAGGAGAAAAAAAAGGGACCAGCTCCTTCTGCCGTGGCCTTAAATACTGCCTGCCAGCAGAAGGTAATGCCCACATTTGGGGTGGGCCATCCGGGTTGAGGTGGTCCAATCAGAAGACCCTTTTTCTCTTATTTGTTCCTTAGTCCAGTCAAGTTGACACCCAGGATTAACCATCACAAGCACTTTATAGGCCAATACCCCTCTCCCAACCACCAGTTTGCCCAATGGGCTCAGCCATGCAACACATAAGCCAGCCCAAAACCCCAGGCCTGTGAAACCCACATCAAGAGGGCCCAAGGCACTCCAGGTCCTGTGGGTTGGAAGGTCACAACACTTCTGCTGCAATGCACACAAAGTTCCCCACATCCAAGTGGTGTGAACCCCAATCACTCACACAATGAGATCGGCTCAGGGAACCACTGTACACCACCCTTAATCTACCAGCAGATCCTCTAGGGTCAGGTGCCAAGGTCTTTATCTGGCTGGGTTCAGTGGGAAAAAGGCTCAGCAGACACTAGGGTTATCCTTGTTGTCTCCTGACACCCTTGGGCCATGTCTATAGCACCAAAATATAGTTCCTAAGAATCCAAATGGCCCTCAGACCATCTCTGATACTTCCCAACACTCTTGGGGACTCCTAAATGCTCCTCCAGGACTTTGCACTTAGCTGCTCAAAATGCACCAGCTTCCTTGGGAGCCACCATCTTGGGAAAAGCCCAGATTGTACTTCTTAAATCTACTTGGTGACCAGTTATGGGATTAACATTGCTATTTCTATAAAATTACTTTTAATTGACTTCAGGGAACTAAAAAAATCTCAGTGGCAGAGAATGACATACACAGATTCCTTGGCCCTGTTCTTAGCTCTTCTAAGCTCACTCTATATGGGAGAGAGAACAGGACCAATAACAAGGTGTGTATAAAATGCTAATGTCTTCTAATAGATTTTATGCACTCAGTGGATTATGAGACAAAGAATGCTCAGAAGAATCCAAGAAGGTAATCAGGTAGTCTTTTCCAACTGTAACATTATATTTTAGGATTTCTTCACACAGATATTGGTAAAGCTTCCAACTATACTAGGAACAGAATATACTAAAGAATATTCATCCCAAACTCATAATAATACTCATTGAAATGAAAGAAGAGCGTAAGAGTTACATTCTAAAATACATTATAAAACATTCCCGCATGATCCTCCTGTTCTGTGCCTCTCCACCGGGGTTGAGCTCCCTTGTGCATAAAGATAGCCACTGCTGGGGGATGGCTGCTCCAGGCTTCCGTTGCTAGGCTCTGCTTTTTCTGCCTCTGGAGTCCTTAGGCCTGTTGCTTCTTAGGCCAGGTACTTCTAGGAGAATGTGCTTGACAAACATACTGTGGTCTGGCTCTACTCCTGCTGTCATACAGCATGCACCCTATTTTAAGGGCACAGCCGTGTTCAGTGGAGACTTCAAAGAGCTGAACCTTGATGACTTTAAGGGAAAATACTTGGTGCTTTTCTTCTATCCTTGGATTTCAACTTTGTGTGTCCTACAGAAATCATTGCTGTCAGTGATAAAGCTAATGAATTTCGTGACGTGAACTGTGACATGGTTGGGGTTTCAGTGGATTCTCACTTTACCCACCTGGCCTGGATCAATACACCAAGGAAGAGCGGCGATTTGGGCCACATGAATATCACATTATTATCGGATTTAACTAAGCAAATAGCAGAGACTATGGGGTGTGTTGGAAGGCGCTGGCGTTGCACTCAGAGGCCTCTTCATAATTGACCCCAATGGTGTCATCATGCACCTGAGTGTCAAAAAAAACCTCCATTGGGCCGCAGTGTGGAAGAGACCCTCCACTTGGTGAAGGCATTCCACTTTGTGGACTTCCCTCGGGGAAGTCTGCCCAGCCAACTGGACATCAGAGTCCCCCATGATTAAGCCAAGTCCAGCAGCTTCCAAGAGTACTTTGAGAGGGTCCATCAGTAGGTTTCCCATGTCCAGTGTTCAGTTGCAGCTTCTCACACTAGAAAAGAGCCGCAGCTGGAGTCCTTCCACCACTCTGAGGATTATTTCTAGATGGCAAAGTCAATCGTGCTTGTTTATAAATACCATTTTCTATACTTTGTAACACGAGCTAAGACTTTTTCCAGGTGGCTAGCTGAGTTCATAGGCCTCCTTACTGGGGACATCTTGATAGCTACTGAGTTTCCACAGACTGGGTTCCCCATTTCTCACATCATGTCTTCAGGAGGTACAAACTTTACCTTAGCCTGCCTTGAACCTTCTGCTCTGAAGTCTCACAGGCTCTGAAAGCTTCTGATCCAGGTCCTACAATTTCCTCTTGAATTTCAGCATACGAAACTGAATTTCCCCTTAGAGTAACAAAGGTCATTGTTTGACATTGTTACCATCCATAGGCTAAGTTAACTCTTTGAATGCATGTGTGACGGAAACACATGTGAATCATGTCATTAAAAACACATGTGAGCCTGGCGTGGTGATGCATGCCTTTAATCCCAGCACTGCCAGCCTGGTCTACAGAGCCAGCTGCAGGAAAGCTGGTACTAAAGGGGAGACCCTGTCTCAAAAATACCAAAAAAAAGGATAAAACTAAAAAATAAAAATAAAAGAAATGCATGTGAATCACGTCATTAAAAACCCAGTGGTAAAGTGACTGAGCCAGTCAGGCATAGTCCCAGAGAGAGTTTACATACTATTTTATTCACCGTACTCATTAACTGAATTAGTAGCTGTGTGTATTCTGAAATATTGCTGAGGAGTAATTATGAAGGAGTTGTTTAATCCAGAGATTGAAATTTTAAACACCATAATCATTTCCTTTCTTCAAGTGCTGGGTGTAAAATATAACAAAAATAAGCATTAAAAATGTTTGGATTTAGGGGGCTGGAGAGATGGCCTAGCGGTTAAGAGTGCCAACTGCTCTTGCAGAGGACCTGGGTTCAATCCCCAGCACCCACATGGTGGCTGAGAACCGTCTTTAACTCCAGTTCCAGGGAAATCTGACACCCTCTTCTGACCTCCGTAGCATTGCACGCCATGGCTGCACAGACCTACGTGCAGACAGTACATTAGTACATTCATACACATAAAAATAAATAAAATTTTGAAAAATAAAGTTTGGATTTAAAAAAAAATCCCATCATAAGAAAATTTTGTATCTGTAAAATATTTAATATGTATTTGACAAAAATGACAAGAATGACCACATTAACTAGTTTATATCAGGTGAGAGAAGCTCAATTTTGTTCTTTAAAGATGAGGTCATCAGATAAAGGTAATTCACTTCAGTTAAATATCGTATTTAAAGAAATCAATGAAAATGTCTTCCTGGGTTTCAGAAGAATTGTATACAGATATTTCTGTAGGATTTAACCTGTTGACAAGTGAGATAATCAGATTCCAAAACAAAAATATTAAAATATATATTTCTTTCAAGTAATAAAAATAAAAGACATAATTAAGATAAGTAATGATTCAAAAATGCTTCATAAATTAATCATCCCTTTCTACTTGGTTCATTAATATACAGAAATGTCATTTCAGCAACATTACCAAACATCTCAGACCTGATAACAGTCCAAAATTTGTAGCAAAACTCAGCGCTCTAAAACAAAGAAAAAGAAAAGCCAGCGCAGATGTCCTCCTCCTGGTATTATTACCATGCAATAGCACAGCTGTAGTTGGTTGCTCGGCATGGCAGCCAGCCATGAAGACTATTAAAGAATACCAAGACAAGCTGCATATATCTCACACCTCATATAACCCAGCCTATATATAATAGCTTTACTACAGGTGAGCAATATGCTAACTGTATGTGTACTTTCAGTGTATGATGGCTAGTTTTATTGTGAACTTGACACACTGTAGAATGACCTAGGAAGGGAATCTCGATGAGAGATTCCTTAGGTGATGTTGCCCTATGCTGTCTGTTGGGTAAAGTCTTGACTCTCTTAGATGATGGGGAGAGGCCCAGCCTTTATGTGTGTGGCACTATTCCCTGATTCAGGGACCTAGACTGTAAAAGTAAAGAAAGTTAACCAAGAACTAAGTATGCATGTATTCATTTTTCTCTGCTCTTGATGGTGGGTACAATGTGACCAGCTGCTTCAAGAGTTCCTGCTGCCTTGACTTTCCAACAATAAAAGACTATAAGTTGGAACTGTGAATTAAATTAAGTTCCTTCTCATGTGGCTTTTTGTTGGGCTACTTCATCATGATGACAGAAATGAAACTACAACATAGCAATATAATGGAATATTTCATCTACAAAGATTTGAAAATCTGTCAGACTGGCAAAATAATAAATAAATAAATAAATAAATAAATAAACACAAACTTAAAAAGCAATGCATGCATGAATTATCAAATATCAATATATCCAAAATAATAGCAGACTCTTTGAAAATACTGCAAAGCAAGATTAATCTCGAAGACTCAGCAATTATATCTGTTGGTGGTGGTCTTTCTATTCATTGACAAACTCACACAATTTTTCTTACCTTTTCAAAGAGTTACATCAGTATATTCCATCTAACACATACAATGAAATAAAACTTTGGTTCTCTACAAGTAAATGTTTTATGAGAATAAAGTCTGAAAAATAAAGTTGAATGTCAGTAAAACATAAGAAAACACTGGATTAGACCAATACTTAACATCAAAAGCCTATCACATACTAGAAAAAGGCAAATTTAATCTGTTACTTGATTTCTTTTCCATCTATAAGAGACTTAACCTTAGTGTACCAGTATGCCATGATTTTCATATATAATTCAAGGTAATAAAGGAAAATGTTGAAAAATAATTATAGATTAGTAAAATCAACATAGACTAAGAAATTTGTCAATACATTGGAATTATTTACTAGAAAATATAATGAAAAGCTACCACTTCATAAACATCAAATATTTACATATAAATTCTATTAGAAGTATGTAAGATACAGATGAAAAACATTATCGGGGCTGGAGAGATAGCCTAGCACTGTCTGCTCTTGCAGAGGACCCGGGTTCAATCCCCAGCACCCACATGGTGGCTAAGAACAATCTGTAACTCCAATTCCAGGAGAACTCCAGTTCCAGGGGAATCCGAGACCCTCTTCTGACCTCCGTGGCATTGCACAACATGGGTGCCCAATCCTACATGCAGACAGTACAGTCATACATATACAAAAATAAATAAAATTTAAAAAATAGAAAAACATTATCTAAACTTCTTAGACATTATGAATAGACTTTAAAAAGGCAAATGGAAATGTAGTATTTAATAAATCTACTGAAAAATAAACATTTAAATGTGAATGTTGTTCACTGTAGTCCAAGAGACTCTCAGAATAATATCGGCTATTATCACAGCCTTCGATTGTCTCCCAGTACTTGAAGATAAGACCCTATTGCTGAAGACAGGGCATACTTTGGACACAGAACTTGGAGAAATTGAGCTGGACCTGACCTGGAGGAACCTAAATATTAGCTCTCCTCATATCAGAAGATACTATGCAAGCTGCCAAGAGAGAAAACCAATCAGTGAACACACTCAGCTGTAAATGCTTTGAATCATAACAATAAGTAGTCCAGCAAATTATCTCTATTGGTGCAATCTGACCCTTTTGTCTTGAGGGTAAACGATAGCTGTGTAATTAAACTTAAGGCCTGTTCATGCATGGTATTGTAAATATAGCGAAGTATACATGGCTAGAGAGGTCATAGCCCCTAGAGAAGAACCTATTTCTGTTACTTCCTTAGAACAATGTAATTTCCTACTATATTTTAAATACATATCCTTATATGTACATATGATCTTATCACTCATCAAAGAAGCTGCTTTTTGTAGCAAATGGAGGAGACTATTATAAAGTTTCATAGCTAGTCAAGCACAGAGAATAAATGGCTGTGAAGTGTCCAGCACTAAATAATATGTCCACAATGCAACCTCTACACCTAAGGTCCAGGGAAAATTTCAGAAAAGGGGGCAGAATGAATGTAAACATCAAAGGGACAAGACGCCTACTGCTAGTTAATCTAGACATGATAGAGAAGCTGTACCAATGAAACCCCATGGTGTGGTAGTCTAACTAAAGGGTCTGCATAGTAACAAAGCCAGTTGACAAGCAAAGATGGATGGGAGAAATTTCACAGGCATGGTCCTACCTCAAAATTAAGAGCTACAGGCAATTGATGGATCTTGAGGGAAGGAGAATAAGTTTTCTACAGGGACCAGCTCCCTGTGATGTTATCTAATCCCAAGTGGGTATCCTTAAACACATTTACATGAGAGCCACATGAGTATAACTCAATGGACTTGGTAAATTGTGTGTGTGTGTGTGTGTGTGTGTGTGTGTGTGTGTGTGTGTGTATATAGAGAGAGAGATATATATATATATATATATATATATATATATATGTGTGTGTGTGTGTGTGTGTGTGTGTGTGTGTTAGGGTAATATCAAAAAAGACAAGATATTAAGAGGGACTTGTGGGAGGAACATAGAGTTGGTAGGGGACTGTGAGGGATAGAAATAATGCAAATATAATACCAATGTAAGAAATTATCAAAATAAAAATATTTAAAAGCACTGCCTGGTCTCTTACTGTTTGTAGGAGGGGTGGGTCTTAACTTTGTCAAGCACCAACTGTCAAAAACGAAAGACCTAATTATTTTGACCAACCTCTTTTCCTGGATAGTTTTCAACCAATAAACCCCAATGTTCAAGACACTTCCCTACTTTTGTCTCAGCTGAGTTAGAGTCAATTATCATATTATTCAATTATAATATTCTTGACTTTTTTATTGCTACTATCTTGAGTTATATCATCTTTCCTGGCTAACTCCATCTAATAAAAGTTTTGTTTCATGCAACCAAGTCATCTTTGGGAAAAAGGAAACAGGTGTGAGAGAGAATATGTCAATCATATTACCAAATGTTATAACCTTAAAATAATTTAAAACCAAGCTATTGGCACACATCAAGATAAAATATTAAAATAGGATAGAACAGTCAGAAAAAGTCCCTTGGATATGTGGAAATTGAGTGTATTACACATGCTGAATTTCAAGTAAGTAAGACAAAAGATGAACTTTCTAATAATGCATCAGGACAATAAAATATCTGCATGAAGAAAATGGGTTGTACCCAGCACTGATACAATATAAAAATAGATTAAACATGTTGTGTTTTCTGTTGGAATTGAAATGTTCAGCCACTGGATCAAATATGCCTGAGGACTTCCTTGTTTCAGAGCATTACAGTGTTTAAAAAACAAAACATGGAATTTGATTGCATTTATGTGGAGTGTCAGAGCTGCTATAGGAACCACTATTCCTGCTGTCTTGTACCTGGCTTTCCTTCCAGGTAATTACTATTTTATCTTAAGTGCCCCTCAAGGTCCATATGGTAAAATTCTTAAAGCTTGGTGCTCAGCCTGGCCTTGCAGATTATTGGTGAGGCACAGTAGAAAGTATCCGTGACAGTGAGTGGTGTGCCCTCAAAGAAGAGAATAGGACTCTGTCTCTTCCACTTCTTAATCCCTGATGTGAACATATTTACTTTTACCACAATGTACCACCACAGGGTAGTATCGAGATTAACTGATAATGCACTTAAACCTCAAAACCAGAAAGCCAAGTGAGACAAAATACTCTTCTCTTTATAAGTTGATTGCCTCCTCTATTTGTTAAAACAATAGGAAAGTGACTGAAACAGAAGTCATGGAATATATAGGAAAAGTTTTATAAAATAGGGAGAAAGATAGAAACCAGCTGGGAAAGATACCTCGCAAACTATTAACAATAGTTTTCTCTAGAAAATGAGAAGCAAGATTAAGTTCAAGAGATGCCGAAGGAAGATTTTAGTATTTGTTCTAAAATACTTACTATTACAATATTCCATCAAAAGCCTGTGCTCATGTATTTCCTATTAAAGTTCCTTAGAAGGAAATAAATAAAATTAAAATAATATTGCCTATTTCTACAATTACTCTAAGGATAAAAATAAATAACAGATGTTGATGGCAGTGAAGAATCTGACTTATGATAAATACTACAAATTCTAAATGTATGTTATTTTAAAATACATGGTTAAACAAATGATTAGCATTTGTTCTATTAAGATCATTTTAATGTTGATAGATTCTCTTTGTTGTATATAGTTTATTTACTTTTTATTTTATGTGTATGAGTGTATTGCCTGCATGCAAGTAAGTACCCCTATGTGGCACAATGCCCACAGACATCATAAAAGGAAGTTGGGTCCCCTGGAATTGAAGCAACAGATGGCTGTTAGATACCATGTGAGTGTCAGAACTGAACTTATGTCCTCTGTAAGAGCAGCCAGTGCTCTTAAGAGCTGAGCCATTTCTACAGCTCCATAGTTTATCTATTTTTATAATGATGGACCTATATGCATTTCAGGAGGCTGAAGTGATAGCTCAGTAGTTCCAAGCACCTGCTGCTCTTACAGAGGACTCGGATTCAATTCCCAGTACTCACATGGTGGATAACAACCATCTATAACTCTAATTCCAAGGGATCCAATGCCACCTTCTGACCTCCAAGGGCATTGCACAACATGGGCAGCTGCATGCAGGCATTTCTTTCCTAAGATTTCATACCTAAAATAAAAATAATAAAATATTTTTTTAAAAATATATGAATTTCACATATTTATAATGAGAAATCTCATTTATAAAGTTAATTCAAGGGATTATAACAGGACACTGATGATCTTATAATATCTAATGAAAATGTAGAATTAAAAATATTGCCATACACAGAAACATGTTGGTGACACATGCCTGTAATCTAAGTACTTGGAAAGCAAAAGGAAAGAAAACTCATGCATTGAGACCAGCCTGGAATACCCTGTTTCAATAAAATAAAAGCAAAATACTGTCACTTATACATTGTTCCTATCTCTCTAGCACGAATAGGTTCTCGCACCCACAGAGGCATCCACATGAAGGATGAATCCTGAATGTGCATCTGAATTGAGGGGAAGGTTTAATAGAAATTAGTATTTGCTAATTTTTGAGCTTCAAAAGACAATGCATAGCTACCAAAGTGTATGATAATCCGTACTTCCTATTTCAAAAGCTAAAATAGTAACAACAGCAACGATAAAAAAAAAATCTATGGTGACAAAAGTTTCTTTTCCAGGAAAGAATGTATTACTAGCATGCACATGAAATTTTTGACTGCAAAAGAAGTCAGAACTTAAAATGTAGGAAGTTGGGGTGCAACTCCAAGATGTCAAAGAAATATTACTATTATCAAAATGGAAAACATTACATCCTCTAGCCCTCCCTGTTCTTTCCCACAAAAGAGTTATTACAAATATCAGAGCATAAGCAAAAAAAAGAACTCAATAATTATCTCAATTTTATGGACATTAGAACAAAACATGATCTCATCTCTGTTCAAGACAGTTTGTAATCTACTAGAAATAGAACTAGTCTCATGATACAGCTTAATTAAAATACTGGACCTGACATCATGATTAGCCATAGAATTCAAAGACTAGCAGTTTTGAATGAAAAACACAGAAGTAGTTTTATTATAAAGTGTGATTACAGTGATAATGACACTAATGTTGCTGATGCTGTTATGTGCTGCTGCTGTGCTGTTGTTGATGGTGATGATGATGACAAAATTAACTACAAAATCATCACCTAAAAACTACTTACAACACTGGGATGTGGACATGTCTGACCTGAGCTCGGGCTTATGTATGAGCTAGCATTTTAGCCAACACGCCTCTGAGGCATGGGATGAGGTGAGGACACAAATGTCTGGGATTAGCCACTGGAGGTGATGTCACACTGCCTATACAAATGACACGTTGCATTCAATAAATTGGAATTACACTCCAAATTGCATCCGGAATTGTACTCTCTGTTGTGTCCCTGGGCTGTTACTGAAATGCTCCTGCCCGTACTGCCTCCATGGCCTGTTCCACTGTGGAACTGACAACCTTACAACACTGGGGAGAAGGTTTGGCCATGTAAGTATAAGGAACTGAGTTCAAATCACCGGAACACTCTGTTGTATGACACTGTTCCTGGGGAGCCATGAACAAACCTGCTGCAGATACGAACTGGATGAGATAGCAAAGTAAGGAGACCACTAAGTTTTAAACTTGGTGAACCAATGTGTTTCGCTGTGGGTACCTACGGGAGTGTGGATGAGGAGTTACAGAACTATAAATGACTCAAAGACAGCTGCACCAACAAAAGTGCACCTCAGCAAGGGTAAAGCTGGAAAAAGCTGGAAACCTGGAGGACACTGCCCAACCAGCTAGTAGTAGCTCATCAGATTGGAAAATGTCTCTTCCAGGAATCTCAGCCCACCTGAGCCTCTTTCAGTCATCCCTATTTGTCTGACAGTGTCTCTCAGAAACTGTACTGATTGAATAAGCTTGGGGAGAGAGGCACCAAGTGTACCTGGACAGTTTCAGGGGCTTTCTAAAGTTTTTGAGTTGTTTACTTCTTAAGTTTAACGAACTTCCCTGCAGGACGGAATGTTTTGCCTCCCTTTAGAACATCCTGCATCTTTGCCTCTTCATGAGCTTCCCTCCTGGCCACAATGTTTTATCACAGTGCAAATTGCTATATAACATAAAGCCGGTCAGGAGAGGATCTGTAATTGCAGTGCTCCAATGGAGAGGTGGGAGTGTAGACAGGAGAATCCTAGACGCTCAGTGGTCAGCTGGAATGGCATACAGAGTGAGCCAGCAACCTTGTCTCAAACAAGGTGGAAGATCAGAACTAACTCCTGAGGTTCCTCTCTGACATGCATGCTGTGACATGCACACACCTGGACTTACACACACACACACACACACACACACACACACACAAATAAATGTTTACATGTGTACACATACAGATATTTTTTAAACTAGTTTACCTACTGTTGCCTGCATCCCAGGTAGTGCTGTGATTCCAACAATCCCATGGAGTGAATGAATGTTTGAAAAGTTCTAAGTAAAGCATAAGAAAATTAAGTGATTTTTCCATACATTATATTTGTAATGGAATTTGAATGTAACCAGTCTAGCTTTGGACTTGAGGTTACCAAGCAAACATTGATGACAGCTGTACCATGAAAACACATACCAGAAAGTGTATGAAGTGTGCTAAGATTCTGGAACTCCTTCAACTTTTCTCAACGGGAATATCCACCATTACTGAGAAATTATTTGCCAGGGTGGGGGAAAGGATACAATAAGGATGAGACAGGGAATCTCAGGATAAATGTGGTTCATGAGAAAATTAATATAAAACATATATTCTCTTTCGATCCTTGTGTGATCATTAAGGCATATTTATAAGACCAGGATATTAGAAAAGACAGAAGGAAAAGCAAAAATTGATCCCGTTTTTCTAGTGTTCAATAGGACAAGGAAAAACATCCATAAAATAACCAAAAAAGAAAGAAAATCAGTTACAAGCTACCTAGTACCATGGAGAAAAACATGTAATTTTCTAAGGCGGTAATATTCAAATCCTAGGGGCCATGGAAGTCCTCCAAAGAGCTTTCAGACCACAGCTCCTGTATCCTACATCCTGTTCCTAACTTGTTAGGTGTAGAGGGGTGAAGAATTTACTGATTTCCCAGATTCCAGGAAGACTAAAGCTGTGAGGACCACACTGAGAAATGGTGATCTAAAGCAAGTTTTTTAACACACCCAGAATAGGCAGTGAATCCTGTCCCAGGCCTGATGAAATGTACCTTACAAAGTGCTTCAATTAGAGGAAGCAATGAGCTCCTCTCTGTTACCGATGCATGGATCAGGCAAACATCCACAAACTTGGCCTTGCATTTAGGAAAGAATCTACAATTTGAGATTACTTGTATTATGCTTTATACTATTTTATACAGTTTCCATAAGAAATCATCACAAACTTTCAGGTGTAGAACAACAAATTCATTTTTTATCAGGACTTTACACTAGCCTATAATCACAACTACCTGGAAGGCTGAGGCATGAGGATTATGAATTGAAGATCAGCCCAAGTTATAAGAATGACTTCAAGGCCAGCCTCAGTAATATAGTGAGGCCCCGTCTCAAAATAAAAAGTAAAAGAAAGATTGACAAGGTATTTCATAGATTAGCAGTAGAGTACTTGCCTAGTGTGCACAAGTTATTAGGTTCAATTCCCAGTACTGGAAAAAAGAAGGAAGAAAGATCCCAAGCATGGTAGTGTGCCTTTAATCCCAGCCTTTGGGAGGCAGAGGAAAGTGGATCTCTGTGAGATCAAGGCCAGCCTGGTCCTCAAAGTACCTTCTAGGTAGACTGGGACCAGGGAAAGGGAAACCCTAAAAAAAAGGAAAGGAAGGAAGGAAGGAAGGAAGGAAGGAAGGAAGGAAGGAAGGAAGGAAGGAAGGAAGGAGAAAATTTAGGTTCTCATAGTGCTAAAAACTGGAAAAAGGAAAACAAGTTTCCCTCGGGCTTAGTTCCTTCTGAGTCTCTACGCTAGCTAAGTCACCCATCCCCCTGACTTCTACTGCTGGTAGTTCTTGAGCTTATCCACATGCCCGTACCAACACACAGCTTCTCTGTGTGTGTCTCTCTCTTCTTCCTGTAAAAACAAATGACTGGATTTCAGGCCCACCCTTATCCAGTATGAATTCAATTTTACTTTGCTAATTAAGTCTTCAAAGATAGACTTTATATGAAGAAATATTCCGAATCTCTAAGTGGATGTGAGCTTACACACACACACTCTTCACTCCTGTGCCTTCTCTAAATGGATGTGAGCTTACACACACACTTCACTCCTGTACCTTCTCTAAGTGGATGTGAGCTTACATGCACACTCTTCACTCCTGTGCCTTCTCTAAGTGGATGTGAGCTTACACACACACTTCACTCCTGTACCTTCTCTAAGTGGATGTGAGCTTACATGCACACTCTCCACTCCTGTACCTTCTCTGCTTCTCCAGTATTCCATAGTGGTCATAAATGGTTACAAGTGGCAAATCCAGTTCTTCCTCAACCCTCAGGATGACTGGAAGGGACAGAAACTGTATAACCAGAGGGACTACATATAGCTTGACTCATGAATCCTCATCTATTGTGCACAATCTTGTGGGTCATTTTTACTAGTGCTATGTTGTAAAAAAATGGGAAGTACTATAATCACCTGAACTAAATAAAAGCAAATGAACTAAGGAAATCGTTTCATATTCCTCTTCTAGCACAATTCAGTCATCCTATGCTAAATTCTAGGAAGCAAATCTCCTGTGAAAAAAAAAAATTAGTCTTCCTGCACTTCTTCTCTGAAGAAAGTAAGTTTTCTAACCTCAGAATTGTTGCACTGAGATATATACATCTGAATAACTTCAAAACTCCACGTGTGTTACACCTCAACATTTGTCAGTCTTCCAAGAAATACTTATTCGGTGGCTGTTATGGATCAGCAAAAGATGCAAACACACCAAACAAAACATAGCCTCAGTTCATAGGGAGTTTAGGACTCAGCGGGAAGTGAAAATTCATAAAGGATAACTTCAAACCAACCTGTTGAACATAAAGAAGTTACATGAGAAAGTGGCACACTAGTTGAAAAAGTGGATGGTCTGGTGTCAACCTCAACTTGACTTCGCAGCGCCATTTAGAACTCTCTATCTCCCTCTCTCCCACCCCCCTTTCTTGCTTCTATCCTCACCCTGTAGTGCCTCCCCCTTCATTGTCTTTGCTTGATCCACCTCATGTATCAATCTCCAGCATGTGTCATGTGTCAGCCCCCGTAGCTCAGTCTTTCTGGCCTTTTTTCTCTTTGCACTAGTTTCTTCCAGCTCCATGTTGAAAAGATCACAGACAGAGCTCCCCTAATCTCTTCATCCTGGAGGTCTCTCCTGAATTCTGGATGTGTTTATCCAATTCTTCTTACCTATGCTTATCTATTTTAATGATATCATGACAAGTTGCATAAACCTATAAACTCATCAAAAAACCCAGCTCTTTTTTTTTTTTTGTTTTCTCCTTCTAAATAAATAGATGCCCCATTCTTATAATTGATCAGTTTCAAAGGTCCAGAGTTATTTCTGACTTGTTTCCTTATCTGGCTAGTCCAGTCTAATTATTATTAAACATGATTCATTATCCTGAAAACATATTCATGACCCAACTGCTTTTCTTCACATCCATGATGTCACCACTCAAGCCCACCAATTCTCACTTGGATTGTGGCAGAAACCTCCTTGCTGGTCTCCTTGATTTTGGTGACCAATTATTCAGAGTGACATTTTTTAAATGTAATGGACATTATGAGGTTTGGTGGGGGAGGTTGCCAGTATTTTCATATTACCCAAAGATAAAAGCTAAAGAATGTACACAAATCCAGGGGATCCCAATACACCCCCAACTCCTCCTGCTACATCTCTAGACATATTCTCCCACCCATGCCATGTCCTTTTTATTACATTTGTTTTCTGGAAGGACATATATCCCACAGCACACATATGGAAGTCAGAGGATAACTTACAGGAATTGTGCTCTCTTTACACATGTATGTCCCAAGAAATGAACTCAAGTCATCAGCCATCTCACCAGCACTCTATCACATTTTAAAAAAATATTTTGTTATTTAATATTTATATATATAATATATATGTTATATATATATAATATATATATTATTGTAGTATTGCTTACATGTATGTAAGTGCACCCCTGGAACTGGAGTTACAGACAATTGTTAGCAGTTGTGTGGGTACTGGGAACTGAACCTGGGTCATCTACAAGACCAGCCAGTTCTCTTAACAACTGAGCCATGTCACCAGGCCCCTCTATTCTATTTTTCACTTTGCTGCAGCAGTATTAACTTTCTGTGAGTTCTCCCAGTACTGCCTTTACTTCCTCCAGTAACACCTCAGGATCTTTGCCTTTGCTTCTCCCTCTGTCAGAAATGTTATTACTCAAAGAGGTGGGCATATTGCTTCTTCAGTTTCTTCCTATTAAAGCAAATATGTATACATTCCTTAACTCCCACAAAGTATGTAGCTATTTACTAGTTCCTCCATCTAGACTGATGAGAAAACTGAAGGTCAAGAGTAAAATGGGGTATTTAAGCCCCGGTAAATGGCTTCCTTCACATATAAGGAAAACTAGAACCCAGGCCTTCCCAAGTTTCTAGTGAGTACATGGTAGTACTATCCATGGAATCACAGAAAACACAGAAGACGCTCACGAAAGGAAGACTATGTCAGTTCCTGTTCTAGAGGTGGACGTCGAAATAACTCTAGGGGCTGGAGAGATGGCCTAGCGGTTAAGAGTGCCAACTGCTCTTGCAAAGGACCCAGGTTCAATCCCCAGCACCCACATGGTAGCTGAGAACTGTCTTTAACTCCAGTTCCAGGGGAATCCAACGCCCTCTTCTGACCTCTGCAGCATTGCAATACAGGGGTGCACAAACCTACATGCAGACAGTACATTCATACACATACAAAAATAAATAAAATTTAAAAAAGAAAATAAAAAAAGAAATAACTCTAGAATTCTAATTGATGATGTTTAGCAAATATGCAGTAGGTCATTCTAGGTCTGAGTGAATTTTGAACACCAATTTCAGGCTACAAATACTACTAAGCAGAGGTTAATAGCATTCCATGGGGAAGCAGAAACTTTGGCTTGCCCTAGACAGAGAACACTAACAGACAAAAGAAAGGGGCCCATCCAAGTCCAAGTTAACAGACTAGTAATTTATTGGAGTTACTGTATTAAAGGAGCATAGTGACTTGGAAGCAGATATATCACTATGATTTCATCTGAAAATTTTAGAGACATCTACACCAATGATGAGTCCCACCCATAGCACAGATAATCCAAGAGAATCTGGACCACTGAGAGGAACAGAGAGAAGGTATCCCTGTAAGGACATTTATTTTTACCTCATGTGTAACCTCAGGTAGGAGGGGAACCTCCTCCATTGAATCTCATAAATACTGGTGGGCTAGTGAGCCCCCATGGGGCTCATGAGCTTTGTGAGTACTGAAGGGAATGTTAATAGGCTTAATCTCTTGAATATCTTGTATAGGTGCTCACTGTGGCTCAGATTCAACACTGCATTGGATAAGAGAGGAAACAACTACATAACAAACAAATAGCTGAAATATTTCACCAAAGTGCTGATTCAGAAGAAACAAGAAACATGGGGCTGGGCCCTGGAGTACAATAGTATTTTATATATTCAAAGGAAAAATACCAAGATGTTTAAAAAAAACCCACAGAAACAAATGATAGAATAAGTCTCCATTATACATTCTAACTTCATATATGTTGTACTTACCATGCCTTTTGATTGAATTGAAAATGCTCTGAATAGGCCCTGTGCCATTGTTGTCCTCTGACTTTTCCTGGGGATGTATGAACAAACACCTGTTAATCTCAGATAAGCAAGGAACAACAGATTTAGTAATAATCCCCTGAAGTTCAAATTAGTGAACCAATTAATTTATTGAGGCCACTGGCAGGAATAGCTCAGGTGAGGGATTCCGGGAGAGCAAACAACTCAAAGACTGCTGCATCGCTGAAAAGCTACCCTAACCTGGTTGACACTTTGGAAAGCTATATCCTGGAGCTCTCTGCATGACTTAACCCTGCTCAACAGGCCACAGAGTCTTCCATGCAGCTGTTGCTGCTTATGTAACCATGGAAAGAGGCCTGGTGAATCTCGTTGGTTTCAGGAACTTCCTGACACGTGTCAGTTATCTACTTTCCTGGTCTTGAAAGTTTTGTTATTCCTCTGCTTAAGGAGCCTCCATTATAGGTAGAATGTTCCATTATAGGTAGAATGTTTCATTTCAGAGGAAATTGCTACACTGCCAAGTGACAACCTAAAAGTCCTTTATTTCATTTTATGTAACTTTTCACAATGTTTGTATCTTCATACAATAGATGTTTGATCCCATTTGGATCCCCTTCCTTATCCACCCTCTTTCAACTGCTAGGCCATCTCTCCAGCCCTCTTTATTTCTTAAATTCACAGGTTGATAGTATTTGGAGGTGGGATTTGTGGGGGGAGGCCTCCATATAAGGAGAGGGAAATGCAAGCTAACATGTTTGCTTTCTCACCATGTGAGGAATTTCGCAAGGAAAACAACCAGCCCTCAGCAGATGCTGTGCCACGAGCTTGGGCCAGTCTTCAAAACCACAGTCTAAAACATGTATTCTTTAAAAATTACCATGGTTAGGCAGGGCGTGCTGCATGCCTTTAATCCCAGCACTCAGGAGGCAGAAGCAGGCGGATCTCTGTGAGTTCAAAGCCAGTCTGGTCTACAGTGTGAGTTCCCGGCCAACTGGGGCTACAGTTGAGACTCTGTCTCAAAAACACACACACAAAAGAAATTACCATGTTTACAGGCATTTTGTTATAGCAACAGGTAATGGACTAAGACAACTTCTCTTATTATTTTCTGTGGCCATTTGTTACCTTAAGAAACAAAACATCGTTGTTTGTGAAATTAGCAAGCATACCTTTCATGGCTTGAGGAACACCAAAATGCAAATCCTACCTCTCCATTCAAAGGTCTAACAGTGCGTCCCATTTCTCTCTTCTTTTAATGGAGGTGATCAATGGAGACATTAAGGAACAAACAGAAGACAGGGCAAAAAGGTCACAAGACTGAATAAACATTTTATATATTTTTTTTAATTTTTATTTAATTTTTGTTCATTTTATACAAAGCATTTTAATCATAGTTATACCCTCTCCCTCACCTCCAACACTCTATACTCTCCCCCACCAGATTTCATGTACTCTGCCATATATGTTAAGGCCCATCAAGTTGATTTATTGTGTCCCTAAGTGCAGGTTGATCCACTGGGGTCTAATCTGCCTATCTAGAGTCTCTCCCTTAAAGATCCACTCTGCCGCACCCAGCAGTAACGAGCTGCCAATCATCCTTCAGCTGTGGTTGGGGTCTGCTGCCCATTTCTCTACTTCTATACTAGGTTTTTGCCAGATTGAGTCAGCATGGGTCTTGAGCATGCTGACACCATTTCTGTAAGTTCGTATAAGCAAGTTTCCATAGGGTTGGAGGACTCTTTTTCCTTATGTTCATGCACCAACCCTGGCTCTTATAATCTTTACACCCATCTTCCACAATGGTCCCTGAGTGTTGGTTGAGTGAATATGGAACCCTATCCAGGAACACTTGCTCGGTCATCTCTTATTCTCTAAAACTTGGCCAGTTGTGGCCTTTTATGTGCATTGTACTCTTGCATGAGGAGGTTTCACTGGTGCTAGTTGAAGGAATATTAAGGGTTAATGTGTCTGACTGGATTCAGCATGTGAGGAAAAGAAACAAGAGGCCCCAAATGGTGGAATAAGCTTTACTGGAAATGTAAGGAGGGCTTGCTTTTAGCTGGGGAATGAATAAGCTATCAATAAAATGGCTGGCAGTCAGGGTTTTAAGTGGGCTATGGGGGAAGTTAATTGGGGGCTCACAATGCAGAAATAGGGGCTTTGGGGTTTGCCCTCTGTGCAACTGCAAGATTGCTGAAATTTCTTGATTCAGGGAAAGCTTTTTTTTTTTTTTTTCTTTTCTGACTGGGTCTGATAAGGGAGTCTCCATCAGTGGTCTGGAACAAATGCTTTTTCCTGTCTGGTGTCTGATGCAGAAAACAGCTTTTAACTTCTGCCTACAGTACAGCCCCAGAATGAGGAATTTCCTGCTTAAGATTGATGCAGAAGATATCTCTGCCTAGGGTCTGGGGTGGGGGTCAAGTTTTCTGAGTCCTGACAATAAGTATTAGTATTCTGTCTACCTCCTGTTCCTGCATGTATGCATTAGTATTCTTTCTACCCCGTTCTACTATGTTCCACAAGCCTTCGATGTAGAGGTTCCATTGTAGATGTGTCATTTAGTGATGGGCATCTTATCTCAAAATTGACTTCAAGTCTCTAGCTTCGCAGATTTTTTTAAACTTTTTCTAGCTTAAGCCTTGCTCTGACGCATTTTTTTTCCTGCTCTCTATAAGAATAGTGTTTAGTGCAAGAAGCATTAAACTCTGCAAGTATGATCAAAGAATGCATCAGAAAAAGCCTTCCGCTCAGCTTCTGAGGAGCAACTGAACATTTCTCTGAGAGTCTTAGATTCTTTACAAGAATAGGTAGTACGGGGTCCGGAGAGTCCGGCGGCCAGGGCGGCTGCGCCTTTGGGCAGGATACCCAGAAGCCACCTGGGCGAGTAGCTTGGGAGCTGGGGCCTTGAGGGCGGGACCCGGGCGCTGGGCCAGAGGGTCCGGAGAATCCGGCGGCCAGGGCAGCTGAGCCTTTGAGCAGGATAACCAGAACAATGGCCGGAAGTAGTCTGTGGAAGCGGGCCTCGAGGCGGACCCGGCGCGTTGGCCCAGAGGGTTCCGGAGAGTCCGTGGCGGCCGGGCGCTTCGCTTGTCGACGGCGATTAGGCTGCCGGGCTCAGAAATCAGGCATAACCCCCCCCCGGTGGAAGGAACCCTTCAGATACAAGAAGAGGAGAGGGCTTTGGCTTCCAATACCTAATATGGCAACAAAATTGAAAAGCAGACCAGTCCATACTCCATAAACAAGGAGAGGAAGGGGAATACAAACAACAAACGAGAAAAGTTATCTGAAGGGAAGCAAAAACCGGCCACTGCTATTATTGAATACTAAACCACAAAAGGTGAAAGCCACATCAGGGCCCACGACGAAGACACAATCGGAAGACACAGGATACATTCCTGACCTAAGCCTACAACCGTTGGTAGAGAACAGGCTACAATGGGCACGCGTCCTTGAGTAGGAACCAATGGAACGGATCTTTAAGAGGAAATAAATTGCATAGACTATCGAGAAACTTAATAGAACATAAAGAGGAATCAGGAGAACTCAAATTGAAGAGAGAGAGAGAAGTGAAAAATTCAAAAAGTACCTAGAGGGAAACAATGACAAATTTTAGAAAGATATAAAAGGAACAGATTGATATACTCCGGAAAGAATTAGAGGGAGAAAAAAATTAATAGAATATATCGAGAACTAAAGAGAGGATAAAAAAAACAAGAAGGACTAGAGGGACAATGCTTAAACCTTCAAAAGGACTAAAGAACAGACCTAACACTCCAGAATAGAATAAAGAGAGAGAAAAAACCAGAATCCTGAAGGAGTAGAATGAAACAACTTTTTTGAAAAAGGAAGCCAACGAACCAAGTAAGGAGCACCAAGAAAAAATTGAGAAGCACCATAGGAAGAGATTGATTAGCTCAAAAAGGAAATGGAGTTACTAAAGAAAACACAGGAATGAAATGAAAAAGAATAAGAACAGACACATTCAATCAAGAAGAAGGGAAAGGAAAAAGCCTCAGAAGTAGATAGAGGAAGCAGAAAGAATATCAGATCTGAAGATAACACAGAAGCGAATTACAAAAGCGCAATAAAGATAGTGGAAAATTTTAGAAAAAAGTTACAAGAGAAACATAACGTGATAACAACCCGGAATATATGAACCACTATGAAAAGTGTCAAACAGTCCGTACAAGAGATGGAGGAAGGAGAAGGAATCTCAAGAGAATAGTATTGATCAGATCTTCAACAGAAACAAGAAGAAAATCTCCAANTTGTGGAAGAAAAAGTAAATATTGTGGGGGGTATATTAAACAACATTGGTTTACAGACCTAACTGATTAAAGACGGTAATTGCATCTGAGTTAAATGTAAGTATAAGTTGCTGTGTGTCTAACTGGAATTTGTTTTATCAGCAGAAAGGGCCTTAGTTGAGTGGCAATGATTACGTTTGGTTGGGATGTGGCGAACATAGGGCAAGATAGTTCTGCCGTGGATGGTGGTGTAGATTTTTCTGCTTGTGGGTTGTACAGGTAGGTTCTACTTCGGTGGGGGAGGTGTGGGTTTTGGTTTGTGAGTGGCATATGCTGCTTTGTTTTAAGGGAAGGGGAGGGGCGTGATTGTATAGGAGGCAAAAGATTCGATAGTGTGGCTTCTCCGAGGATTGTTAAGTCGATGGAGGATAGTCACTGGTTCTTTTCAAATATTCGAACGAGTGGGTGTGGAAGAGTTTGGAGGTTGAAATCTGTGGCTGTTGGATTGCACCTCTGGATAGTTTATTTGCTATATTATAGCATTGGAGACTGTCTTTTTGCTTGGATGATCTGCGTATTGTGTGTTTTAACAAATTAGATAGTGGGGGTGGGTTGGGCGGTATTTCAGTGGATGTTGATTGGGGGGGGACAGGACTATGAAACCCGTTCTAGTCTTATAGAGACCTTGGCGTATTTCTAAGATCAGTAAAACGTAGACTGATGGGAAATTGAGTTTGAGGAGTTTTTGTTTTTGTTTCCAGGTACCAGTGTTTATGCCAGGGAGAATGTCACCGAACTTGGTTTTAACGCTTTTGTTAGAATAAGGATATAGGGAGTTAGGCATTGCGTTGTGTCATTGGGTAGTAGGGGGATGTTATTTTCCGTTGGGAAAAAGTGTGCAACCTGTTAAAAGGTTTTGACCCGTCTGAACAGCTGAGGAGGATTTAGTGAATAGTCTCAGGATTGGCCATGATGGTGAATCATCGAAGCTTCCGTTTCTGGGTGGGATCCGGAACATTGGGTTGGAATCGAGGATCTATCTTTAATGATTATGATCGCCGTGATATGAAACTGTATTTTATACCTTTCTTAGTGCCTAAGGCGCGAAAGGTATTTTGATGAGTGACGTTTCCTTGTGCGGCGGTGTCCTTCACCGGTTCCCATAAGAACAAGGAGATATGACGATGATGAGTCATTTGCCAACTGTAATTTGGTGTGAGTATCAACGTTATTTTTATTATGAGTGTTTAGATTTTTTTGGATGAATAGGACTCTGTACAATAATGCGTTTCTTTGTTAATTGACGTAATTTAGTTGGTAGCATGATTAGATACTGTGAACAGGGGAGTTGATGACTGGTTTGTCTGTTCATGATGTTGGAACTGACAGAATTATTTTTAATTAGTATTAGAGGTCTTGGTGTGACACTTTGTTCATAAGGGGTAATTTTATAGTTAATGAGTCCAGGTAGAGGCTTTCATTGGTGAACTCATGCCAAAGAGGGATTTATGTCTACTGTATCTGGAGCTGGATAGCTTAACGGTTTACCGGAGGATGGGGAGGAATATATAAGGAGCTCTAGTATATGGGAGTATCCAATATGTCTTCCTATCTTAATGATAGTAGGCTTTGCGCTTTGGCCCCTGAAGTTGTGTGTATTACCGTGCAGGAGGAGAGTGCGATTATAGACCCTGCTTGCCGGGGAAGACCTGACGGGGTTAACGATTGGAGGGAATGGGTATGAGACCTTGGTGCTACATGCGGGAGGGTGTAACAGATGGCCTTCTGTGAATGGGCCAGGAGTTGTTTCCCAAAAGGCCACTAAACTCAATTAAAGCAAATATTACTGGGTTCTCCCTGAGTTCAAACAAGAATCTTCGTAACCATCGAGCAACTCAGCTTCATGCTTTCACGGCTGCGCGTGGAAAATACTAGTGGGCCAGCAGAGGCAGGGTGCGGCCTTGATTGCCTGTTTATCCCAAAGCTAATTGGCTGTTGGCTCTCTCCTTGTAGGAACAACCCACGGCTGATGGCCGAACATAGCCTACTGGCGCTCTACAGGAGGATGAGGATCGACTAAAGGCACTAGTAAGACCAGCTGTTTATATTTATGCAGGGGGTAAGGAAAATGTAATTCATGATTAACATAATGCATGCGCAGAACAGGTATTTGGTGTCTATGGCCCGTAAGTAACCTGACCACTAACTTATTATCGTTGCTTAAAGTACCTATATATATCTATCTGCTTTGTGCTTCAGATTGAGTAGGATGAGGTTACTTTCCTTGAAGCAACACTGTCAGCCCATGAAAAGGAAACAGCCATTGAATTGACCAGAGTCCAAAGTAACAGCTCCAGAGAGAGAGGACAGTTTTACTTCTCAGCCACTTTGTATCTTGGGCCTTTTCTATGAGTCGGGCTAGGGGATACACAATCTGGCGGAGGAGGGGGCGTGTGAATGTTGAAATGGCTGCGATCTGGGGTGAATGGTCAAAACTACAAGGTCCGATGTACGTCTGGAACTCATTTGAGTCGGAACGTTGATTGAAACCAAAACACCTGTGCAGGCCGTGGGCTCTCACTGAATGGTGGTGACTGTGGGGTTTGGGCAAACAGTCTATAGATTGGTTTTGCACGAAGGATGCTTTATACGTCATGGATTATCACTTTAGCTAAATCAATGAAAAAAAAAAAAACCGTGAACCTGAAAGATGCAGGACAGTTATGGCAGAATACATGATCTGGGATGGGGTGGGGGTGGGGGGGAAGGGAAAGGGAAATATGCCTGATCTGAATTGGAAAATGATGTATAAAATGCACAAACCATCAATAAAAATTAAATTAAAAAAAAAAAAAAAGAATATGTAGTACATGTGTGTGTGTGCATGTGTATGTCTGTGTGTCTATGTATGTGTCTGCACATGGGTGTCTGCCTGACTTCCTAAACTAAACATACACAGGAAAATTATAAAACAAGAAAACCTAAAGTAGACATTGTCACATTCTGATAAGATTTTTCATTATTTAAGGCCAATAGTGCACAATCATATTCTTAGATAAAAAATCAAATAAAATAGATATATCCAAAAGTCCAGAAGCTCCTTGCCTTTGTTATCTTCTTCATCCAGTTCTCCATTCTCTACTGTTGATGGCTCTGCACCTTTGATCTAGTCCTTTTCTATAGATGTGTGTGTGTGTGTGTGTGTGTGTGTGTGTGTGTGTACTTATACATTTGTATCCATGGGGGATTTTTCTCATAAAGAAATTATCTGTACATATTACTTTTAAACTTATTTTTCAAGTAAGCATCTTGAAAACCCTACTTTCTCTGTGCATACAGAGCAACTTCATTCTTTATAAGGACTGTTTAGTATTCCAAGGTATAAATAAACTGTACTGACTTTGTTTTCTGAGTACTACAGCTGCCATTTTCCATTAAAAACTTTCTTTTGCTGGGCATGGTAGCACATGCCTTTAATCTCAGCCCTTGGGAGGCAGAGGCAGGTGGATCTCCGTGAGACTGAGGCCAGCCTGGTCCACCTAATGACTTCTAGGCAATCTGGGACTAGGGATACCCTGTCAAAAAAAATACTGTCTCCAGTGGATTTAATTTTTGTTTTCACCCATTAGAAAGACAGTTTGTATTACTATTTCTATTTTATTATACATCTGCACATTTATATTTCTGAACTCTGTGATACCTGAAAAATAAGGTCAATAGAAAAATCCATGTGTTTTAATACTTTTGATTCATATTGTTCAATTAGTACAGCATATATAAAAAACTATATAATGATCTATGCTCCTTGACATGGCATTTACAAATTATTGATATTAGATGTTTTTGTTATAAAGCTTTTAGAGAAATAATTTGACCATGGTAAACAATGGATTCTCTCCATTGCTTATATTTTCACATTTTGTAAAGCTCTGAAGCACCACTTCATAGTCAAAGAAGACTTAGGTTATATTTTTTGAGAGTTTATATCAGAATAATTTTAATTTCAGACATTTGTCCTCACAAGGAGCCCTGGAAAGTTGTCATCCTTCAGAGTTAATGCATGGAGCCCAGGAACCAGGGATAAACTCGTGATTCATAACCAAACTATTATCTTATTCTCTTTGCAGTCTACAACCTACTTTCAGATCTCATCCAAGTCAAAGAAAAGCAGTAAAGTTCTGCACTGAAAAACTTCATATTTGAATCAGTAAACAAGAGTTGTGCAGTGAGGTTAGAGAAAGGAGTGATTGGTTGTGTACCAAAACCACACAAAACAAAATCAGATGAGTGGGTTGTTCTATTAGCCAGTCATAGGACCAGAATTAATGACCTTAAGGTCATAACTCAGAAGAGTGAAAGATGGTCATTAGAGGTAGACTGTCTCAGTGCCCTAAGGCTAACTTTACTAAGAATTACATTAGCATAAGAGCCATCTGCTGCTCTACTGTCTATGTTCATGTGAGTTACTACACTGTTTTATTGCTCTGATTCCGAGGAACATATGAGTAGGTCTAAAAATATGAGGTCTAAAAATATAAAAATATTTCTTTTATTCTATTCTTTTCTCCTTTCCTACTTTCTATCCATCATCTACTTTTTTCAGTCTGATTTGATACCCTTCCTTAACTGCAGAATCATTAGCATTTAGAGGTAGATGAATCTCTCTTATAGAGCTATGGTATACCACAAAAGTTTAGCAGCACCTCTAACTTCTGTCCACATATCAGTGCTCAATATTAATAATAGAAAGTCTTCAACTATTATTAATTACCTAGTCAATTTGACAACAGTTGAAAATTACTATTGGAGCATTTATTAAATGTGACATCTCCTAGAGCAAAAATTTTATTCCAACCACCTTCTAAGCACACATCTTTCCAGACTGTGAACTGAGGTTCCTTCTTAATACCTGTGTCAGTCAGGTTTCCTCAGACACTCTTATCAGCAGTACCCTGCTATGTTCAAGAACTGTAGTACATCACTAGAGTCTGTTCTTGGAATGCCCTTTGACATAAGTACTCTATAATTTACTTCTCAACATAAAAATACAAGATAATATTAATAACAATAACTACCTAATGAGATCTTGTGAGAACTAAGTAAGTTAATATGTCTAAAGAATTTACTATTAGGTATGGCCCTTAGTAAATACTGTGTTAATGGTTTTTGGCCTTTTGATATTATTTCTTCATTTCAGCTTCACAGAGATTGGGTCAAGGTGAAACTTAACCTGGGGTCTCTATCTAATCCTGAAGCCTCATAATGATTTATTTGGACTGGAGAGACGGCTCAGTGATTAAGAATACTGACACTCTAGCAGAAGACCCATTTAAATTCCCAACACCCACATGGCAGCTAACAACTGTCTATAACTCCAGTTCCAAGGGATCCAATGCCCTCTTCTGACTTCCATAGGCATTGCACAATACGGGTGCATTTACATGGGTGCAGGTAATACACTCATACACATTAAAAATAAAAATAACCAAATTTTAAGACTGAATGAGATGCTATATATGAAATAAAAACAAATCAATAAAATTTTTAAGAAATAAAAAGATCCGCATACTCAACATGTGTCAGTTATGTGTTTGGAAATCTTGCTGTTTTCACACATTAGATCTTCTTTTTAAATATTTTTATTGATTTTTGTGAATTTTCATATAATAGATCTTAAACGAATTTAGATCCCCTCTACCATCCATGTTCCCCATAACCCTCACCAAACACTGTATTTCATGTTTTATGTCATATATATAAGGCCTATCCAGCCAAGCTTTTGTACCCAGATATCCTTCAGTGCATGTTCATCCACTGGAGTCTACTCAGCCTATCTAGTCACCATTTTAAAGAAAATCATTCTCCTTCACCCAGCAGTAATCAACTACCAATAGTTCCTCTGCTAAGGTTGGGGCCTGCTGCCCATTTCTCCACTTCTATGCTGAGTTTTTGTGATTGACTCAGCATGGGCCATGTGCATGCTGATACCATTTTGTAAGTTCATTTGAGCTAGTTCCTAGAATCTTGGAAAACTTGGTTTCCTTATGTTCATGCTCTAACCCTGTCTCCTACAATCTTTCTGCCTCCTCTTCTGCAATGGTCCCTAAGTGGTGGGTGGGAAAGGTATATTAGAGGAGTCCATTCCAAGGACATGCACTCTGTAGTCCTTTATTCTCTAAAGCCTGGACAGTTGTGCCCTTCTGTGTGCAGTGCACTCTATTGTATGAGGACACTTGCTAGTCATTGTATAACACACGCAGCTCCAAGTAGCTGTATTTGCCAAACAGAAGCATGAATACAAAAATGAATAAATGCATGAATGAATGATGGAGATAAAATGAAAACCAGAGGCAGATTGGATACTGGTTTTTTTTTTAATTTAGAGAAGCAGATGAGTTTGAAAATTTAAAATGTCTACAGTGAGATTCTCTGGCTGTTGACAGAATAGTATCAGAGACGTAGGAGATGCAAAGCTTGATTATCACATCCTGCTGTAAATCAGATAAAATTCTCAATGTTTTTTACACAAAAAATGGACACTATAATTTTTATTATAAATTGAGATATACTGATTTATGAACACTATAATTTTTATGTATTTGTCTTTCCTAATAGAATTACCGAATGGTGTAAAATAAAATTCTTTTTAAACTTTAATGAAGTTAGCATTTAAGTAAAAATTATTTTAGAAAATTTTATATGAAAGATAACAAAAGAAAAACAACTGCATTGTAATTTAAAGTCTAAACTAGTATAGAAGTCTGGATCTGAATTAACATTCGATTCAAGGATGACTAAATGTTCTCAGCTTCTTGAGCACTTTTAAGCACTATTTCTTAAATTTTCTGTTTCTTCTTAGAATGTAAAGCCCAAATTAGGCACAATATTCTAGGCAGGTTAACAATAACAGGACGTGATGAAATTAATTCTCTGTATAGCCTTTGTTGTGATAAATCAGAGCTTTAGATTACATTTAAAAACTCACACTGCCAGGGCTGGAGAGATGGCTCAGTGGTTAAGAGCACCAACTGAACTTCCAGAGGACCCAGGTTCAATTCCCACTGCCCACATGATGGCTAAGAATAGTCTCAAGCTTGGTGACACACTCAAGACTCAAGGCCAACCTGATCTACAGAGTGAGTTCCAGGCCAGCTGGGGCTACAGGGAGACCCTGTCTCAAAAAAAAGTTAATTATATATTCCATACTGCCCAATTTGGAGATCAAAATTAAGTTTGATTCTGCATCTACCACATTAGCTAGCACTAACATTCTCAGCTTTATGACAATTATCAGCCTCATGAGCATATTCATCCAAGGGTTTCTAGGAATATTAGAAGAATATTCACACAGAACTTGCACAGCAGAACTTAGCAAGAAAGTTCTGTGGTATACCATGCAATGTGGTAGTCCTTAAAATTCCATGTACATAAGAATCACCCAAGTGAGCTATTTTAAATTCACACATCTAGACCTCTTTAGGAAATTCTAATTCTGTGAGCCTGGATTAGAGCCCAGGGAAACACATTTTTAAGAAGCTCCAGTGGAAATAAATGAAGAATACCAAAATAACAACCAACAAAATCTATTTATTCAGAGTCTGCCATAGCAAGGGAGTCAACCACTAGAGCTTGCCTTTGGCAGAAACTCAAAGGCAAGCAAAGGAGAGAAAAATCTCCATGGTGAAGAATCAGAAAGGAGGACTTCAAATATACCATGATGGGTGACTGTTGGCACAGGAGAGCTATAGACAGGCTGACCAAACATCCTGTGCTATTGGATAGAACTGTACAGCTGGAAGCAGAGACAAGGATTAGAATAGTGATCAGTTAGTAATGGAGCCCTGGCTATTTGGGGCCAGCTGTAGAGATGCCATTGTATGGTTCCCTGGAATGCTGGACTCAGATAATGGCCTAGTTCCCTGGGTTGGTAACTGTGGGTGACCTGCACTGGTTGCTGTTGATTATGAATCACAATTCTATTTCATACACAGACTGACTATTGTCTATTTGGATATTAGCTTTTACATCCCATAGAAATTCTGACACAAGAAACTCTCCAACATAGCATCTGGATATTTGAAATGTATGTTCTTATCCTCATTCTTGACTCTAAACAATTTGTTGGCATTTTCCTGTATGACCCCAGTTCATAAGGATATTAAAATAGACCTACTGATAGGGATAATAATTATTCATTTGTGTAACTCTTCTCAAGTTCCAGTGTTTTCTCATTCTTTCTTATGTTTAATCCTCATTCTCCTTTGCTTATGGTGGGAACAACTCAATATTCTCAAGGTAAAGAATTGAATTCACATGTGACTCTTGGTCCATTTTATATTTGAAGTAGATTTTAACTTATTAAAAATGATGGCCACCATTGCAGTACAATGTTCGTATCCTAGAATAACTGCAAAAGAGTTGCCATTTCTACAGATGACACAATCAATATGTCCTTTGCCTTGCTTTAATCTGAGTCCATCTGTAGCAAAGCCACATTTTCCAGCAAAAAGATGAAAAAATATACCAACTAGAAATTTACCTTGATGTGATCACAGAAGAAAAAAAAAAAAACACATAAATTTAATCTATTAAAATTCAATGGCCCACACCTTTACATGAATATCTTTTTAAAAAAGTGATGAATTTTAAGAGAAGGGGAACTCACAAACTTCTTTGTACACACTTAGAGTCATGTTGTTCATAACTGTCCCAAGCTGGAAACAACTTAAAGTATTTCAGTAGAGGAATGGACAGATAAATTTGGTCCTACACATTCATCAGAATATTATTGTGCATTAAGAAAAATATCCAGCAAAAATGTTAATTATAGTTGAAGAAGAAAGAAAAATATTTCATGACATAAACAAAATGAAGGAATATATGTCAAAAAAAACCCCAACTCTTCAGAAAATACTCGAAGCAATTCAAAGAACAGAGGAAAGGAGCAACTATCCCCAAGCCACTAAAAAGGGAAACTAATAAAAGCATAACAGTATAAACACAAACCTAGACCAAGAATGCAAACAAAGAATAAGTTGAAAGGAAGAAACACACATCTCTCAATAATAACCTTAAACATTAATGGTTTAAACTCCCTAATCAAAAGACATAGACTGTGAGAATGGATTAGGGAACAGAATCCTATCTACATTTGATCTACAAGAAACTCATCTCATTCTCAAGGACATACACCAACTCAAAGTGAAAGGATGGGAAAAATATTCCAAGCAAATGGTTCCAAAAAGCAAGCAGGAGTTTCTATTCTAATATCAGACAAATTAGACTTCAAAGTAAAAACTAGTCAGAAGAGACAAAGAGGGCCACTACCTACTTATCAAAGGAACAAATAACCATGAAGATTTCACAATCATGAATATATACACACCAAATTCCAGTGCACCAAACTTTATAAACACAATTCTACAGGACTACAAGGCACAGAATGATCCCAGCACACTAATAGTGGGGGATCTCAATACCCCGCTGAGGCAATTAGATAGGTCAACTGGACAAAGAATAAACAGAGAAACATCTGAACCGAGCAATACAATAAACCAAATGGACCTCACAGCTATCTAATGAATATTCCACCCAAACACCAGAGAATACACTTTCTACTCAGCACCCCATAGAACATTCTCCAAAACTGACCACATATGGGACACAGAAAACACCCTACAAATATAAAAGCATTGAAATTATTTCATGCATTTTAACAGACCACAGTACAATAAAGCTCAAAATGAACACCACAATAAGCCCAACTAGCTACAAGAACACATGGAGACTAAACGACAAAATCCTGAATAATGGATGGGTCAGGGAAGAAAAAAAAAGAATGAAATAAAAATATTCATGGAACTAAATGAAAAAGACAATTCAACACAACAAAATCTGTGGGATACTTTAAAAGCAGTCCTAAGAGGGAAATTTATAGCACTAAGTGTCCACATTAAAAGAAAAGAAAAAAAAAAGAAAAAACAGAAAGGGAACAAATAAATGATCTAACACTACAGCTAAAAACACTTGAGAGACAACAACAAATGGACCCTAAACCCAACATACAGGAAGAAATAACAAAAATCTGAGCAGAAATCAATGAAATAGAAACAAAGAAAACAATGCAAAAAAACACTGAATCCAAAAGTTGGCTCTTTGAAAGAATAAACAAGATAGACAGACCTCTAGCCCAGTTAACCAAAAGAAAGAAAGAGCAACTCAAAATTAATAGTATTTGTGATGAAAAGGAAACATTACAACAGACAAAGAAAAGATTCAGACAATCGGTTGAGTGCCGACTATTCTTGCAGAGGACCTGGGTTTGATTCCCAGCACCCACATGGTGGCTAAGAACTGTCTTTAACTCCAGTTCCAGGGGAATCCAACGCCCTCTTCTGAGGCATTGCAAGACATAAGTGCACCAATCTACATGCAGACAGTACACTCATACACATTAAAAGTAATAAATAAATAAATAAATCTAAAAAAATAAGATTCAAACAATTATACAAGAATACTTAAAAAACTTATACTCTACTAACTTTGAAAATCTCAGAGAAATGGATGAATATATGAAATCCTAGGAACCAACAAAGCTTAACCAAGAAAAGATTGACAGTTTAAACAGACCCATAACATCTGAGGAAATTGAAGATGTAAGAAAAATCCTCCCAACTATAAAAAGCCCAGGACCAGATAGTTTCACAGAAGAATTCTATAAAACATTTACAGAGTTCTTACAACCATTATTACTCAAACTGTTCGGAAGGAGACAGATGGAAATCTCCCAAAATCCTTCTACAAAGCCAGCATCACTCTAATCTATTATCAAAACCAGGCAAAGACACAACCAAAAAAGAAAACTACAGACCCATCTTACTAATGAACATAGTTGCAAAAATTCTAAACAAAATATTTGCAAATAGCATAAAGACCCACATCAAAAAGATCATCCATCATGACCAAGTTGGATTCATACCAGAGATGCAGGGATGGTTCAACATATGTAAATTAATAAATGTCATAAAACACATAAATGGACTGAAAGACAAAATCCACACAGTCACCTCAATTGATGCAGAGAAAGCCTTTGACAAAATAGAGCATCCCTTCATGTTTAAAGATCTAGAGGGAATTGGATTGAAGGGAACATTCCTCAAACTAATCAAAGTCATATACAACAAACCCACTGCCAACATCATCCTAAATGGTCCATTCCCTTTAAAGGTGGGAACCAGGCAAGGCTGCCCCCTATTGCCACTCCTCTTCAATATAGTGCTTGAAATGCTTGCTAGGGCAATAAGGTAAGAAAAGGATATTAAAAGAGTACTAATTGGAAAAGAAGAAGTCAAACTATCCCTGTTTGCAGATGATATGATAGTTTACCTGAGGGATGCTAACAACTCCACCAGAAAATTCTTAGAAACAATTAAGAGTTTCAGTAAAGTGGCAGGATAGAAAATTAACCTTGAAAAATTAGTAGCCTTTCTTCACACCAAGAAGGAACTGAAGAAGGAATATAAGGAAACATTGCCACTCACAATAGCCTCAAAAAAAATAAAATATAATAAAATAAAATACCTGGGAACAAACCTAACCAAAGACACCAAAGATCTCTACAACAAAAAATTTTAAACGCCTGAAGAAGATTGAAAAAGACATGAAAAAATGGAGAAACCTCCCATGCTCATGGATTAGAAAAATTAATATAGTAAAAATGTCCACTCTACTCAAATTAATATACAGATTCAATACAATCCCAATTAAAATCTCCATGAGTTTCTTCATAGACTTGAAAAAAAAATCCTTAAATTCATATGGAAAAACAGAAGACCCCAAAAGCTAAAGCAACCCTGAGTGAAAAATGCAATACAAGGCCATCACCTTACTGGACATCAAGCTATATTACAAAGCTACAGTAATAAAGACAGCCTGGTACCTGGCACAAAAACAGACACGTTGACCAATGGAACAAAATTGAAGATTCAAACTTAAACTCATACAATTTCAGCCACCTGATATTTGACAAAGGGGTCAAAAATGTTCATTGGAGGAAAGATAGCATCTTCAGCAACTGGTGCTAGCAAAACTGGATCACCATATGTAGAAGAACAAAATTAAACCCCTACATCTCACCCTGTAAAAAAATAAACTCCAAATGGATCAAAGACCTCAATGTGAAACCTGAAACTCTAAAGGTGATAGAACAAAAAGTTGGCAGCAACCTACAAGACATAGGCGTAGGAAAATACTTTCTAAATCATACAGCAGCTGCACAAGAAATAAGGTCAACAATTGACAAGTGGGACCTCATTAAACTTCAAAGCTTCTGTACAGCGAAAGAAACAATCAAGGAAGTGGCAGTGACGTTTATATTCTGGAGCAATACAATGGGGAGGGAACCACAAAAACATAGGGACTGGGTCAAAGTACAGACTGACACACACACACACACACACACACACACACACACACACACACACACACAGAGTTAAATTCTGCCCCAAACAATGGACCTTCTGCAGAGAAAAACTTTAAAAAGACTGAGAGAAAGATGAAGGACCTGTATGGCAGAATACATGACCTGGGGCTCGGGGGGGGGGGGGGGGTGTCTAAATTGAACTGAAAAATAATGTCTTAAATAAACAAAACATCAATAAAAGTATTATTAAATGCATAAAAAAGAAAGAAAATAATCCCCTTCTGATCCAATAAACAATGCATATGGCTCTTAGATGCATTTTACTAAGTAAATGCTGTTCAGTGCATCATTGCACTTGTGTGACATTCTCTGAAAGACAATACCATAAAGATGGACAGTAGATGAGCTCAACAGTCTTCAGGGACTTCAGAAATGGAAAGGTACAAAAACTGGGAAGGTAAGTATAGGATTTTATGGACTTTTCTAATTCATATAATTATGTATCCCAAAAATGTTTAGCATTTGTAAGTTTGTGAAGCAATTTAGAAAGAACACAAGATAGAATACAGTGTGACAGATGAATTTCAAATGAATAACATAAGCACACAGACATGAATGGGGAAGAAAATTTACCTCAGTAACTTTTGGAAATAGTGCTTTGACTGGAAAATGTAAAACTAAAACAAAAAGAACTTCATACAAACAGAACACTCTGGTAAACTTGTCTCTCACTGGCGTAAGGGTTAGTAATTGTGAAACTACTTCAGTATAATAGGATTAAATAAATTTGCAAATGGGTTTCAGGTAATGAAAAATATCTGAAAGTCTTACTCTTAAATGACAAAAGAAACATCTGTCAAGTGGATACAAAATGACTATGTCTAGAAGATGGCAAGCAATGCAGCTCTATGTTTGGATCCAAAAGAACAAATCTCTGCAAAGGAAGTGGGCATTTCTATGGATGACAGGAACAACATGGTCTGTGCTTTTTGATGCTTTTAATTTGAGTCTACGTATATCAACAGTGGTCCATGATATGATAAAAATTATAACAAACATCTACAATTATTTCAATGTAATAGGAGTTAGTGAAATAATCAGTTTAAAAAGTTAAACAATAAACCCCATTTATCAAGAGCCTGTTACTACCCACCATTGAGTCTGCATACAGATCCCAGCAGACAGGTCCATACAAACGTGCCAGATGATCAGTGGTGAAGACTGTTCTGAAATTTGTTTTTTGTAAACAACCAAAGTACCCACCACAATGAGCTTGTTCTTGTTCTTTTCGATGGTTTGGCATGGACAAAATGAAGAAATCTGTATCGTAGTGTTATTTTCAGCCTGTCCCAGATGGGGAGCTCATCCTCCTCCCCTCACTTATGCTTCAGGGGTGGAATGTGCTCCACTCTGCTGCTACTGCTCACATCTATTGGTGATTTACCCTATGTGAGACACTGAGAACGTTCACTACAGTTTTTTAGCCCTGTATCCTAGGAGACACTAGGGTACTTATAGAATCAATGAGTGTTTTGTAATTCTCTGACAGTTTTGCTGTGTAGAACATATGATTAAGCATCAAAAATGTGGAGGAATTAACAAATAACCCACAGGTTTTTTTTCTGCATGTGTATGTGTGTTTCTATGATGTGTATGTACCTGTGTACAGAGGCTAAAGGTTGATGTCAGATATCAATTATTCTCTGCTCACAAGCTGTGAAGATGGCTCACTAGGTAAGAGCAATTGCTTTGCAAGCATGAGAAACTGAGTTCATATCCCCAGAACCTATTTAAAATTTGTGTGTAGTTGCACACCTGCATCTAACTTTGGGGTGGAGGGTAGAGAGAAGAGGATGTCTAGGGCTTTCTCATCACCAGCCAAGCTGCACGTCTAGAGCGAGGCCTTGTTTCAAGGGAATGAAGTGGAAAGTGATAAAGCAGGACACTTGATGTCCTCTTCTGGCCTCTATGTGCACACAGTCATGTGTGCCAGCGTGCACATGTCTGGATATGCCACACACACAAATAATAATAATAATAATAATAATAATAATAATAATTGCAGCTTGCTCCACAGGATGGTGACAAGGATCAAATAAGACTATAGTGGCAACAAATGCCTAATGATTCATTACAGATACGCCAAACAAATGTGAGCTACTATGAAACTGTACCTATTAACAAGGACATTCTTGATATTATTGAAAATCAAAGACAAGCATGACATTCTTGATGTTATTGAAAATCAAAATGAAACATTAAAATTGATTTGCTACATTGATAAATGAGTGATTCTAAAAACACAAAAGGAAGATCAAAATGCTTTAACAATAATCAATGCTAAAGAAATAATGCTAAAGGCAAATTACAGTATGGTATGGTAATCCCAATATTTAATGGTACCAAAAGGTCTCAAGATGTAAAGAGATAAAAGTCGGGAAACCCTTGCTATTTCCTTTCTTTACATGAAAACTAGTAAAATTTTCATGGAATTTTGAATGTTTTTATTCTCAACATTGTGCTGCTGGGCTATGAGGACTGGATATGAAGGGGCTGAGTTGTTAGAGGAATAATTCGGTCATGAGGGAGTGACTGCTAAGGAATAAGTCACACCAGATAAGGAATTACATGTATTCTCATAAAGCTACATATATCTGCTTTGGTCAGGTCCATGATAGCAAGAAAACCAAAGAGGGTTAGACATACTGAAGGCCACAGGATACACAGAGCAGATGCTGCCCTCTCTCTCTAGATCCCCATTCCACTCTGCCATTGTCTTCTCCAGACCTCAAATTTATTCACCTACAATTTGCCATGAAATCTATAGTGAGTGTGTGTATAGATATAAAAAGATAGAAAATCAGAAATAGAGGAAGAAGGAGGGGAAAAGAGATTTCAAATGAAATAAATGGCATGCTTAAAGGGCTTTGCAAGAGTGAGATTGTACTTTTGACTATTTGCACTACACAGTAAACCTGATGGTTGAAAGAACTGTGTCAACAATCTAATGATCAGCATTCTTAGGACTATTACTATTTTTGAGAATCACCTGTTTCTTTTCTAGAGGAGCACTGTGCCTAATAAGAAGGGTTCCCTTCATTTCAGGGAGATTTCTGCATCTCTGTTCTTCAGTCTCAGTACAATGGTGAGGTGGATTACAGTTCTAGAATTTACACTTCCTTTCTCACTTTTTCAAAAAGGTGGGGCATCCACCCATCCATCCATCCATCCATTGTTCTAGGGAACTGCAGCAGTTACCTGCCAAATTCTTCATGGTCAACAGTTTAGATGGGATTTAGACATTTAAGAAGATATTTGCAAGCTGGGTGTGGTGGCACACCCCTTTAATCCCAGCACTGGGGAAGCAGGGGCTGGTGGATCTCTGTTAGTTCAAGGCCAGCCTGGTCTACATAATGAGCCCCACGCCAGCTGGGACTAAAGGGAGACCTGTCTCAAAAAGACCCAAAAAATATAAATAAATAAATTTTAAAAAGAAGATAATCACCTTTGACCTTGCTTTCTTATCTGAATGAGATTTTTTTTTAATGAGATTACAGTAGTTTCTTGCATAAGGTTGGGGCTTTTTTCCTATTTCCCCACATCTATGCTGGACTTTTGTCTGGCTTGAACTTGTACGGGTCTTGTGCATGCTGCTACCACTGCTGTAAGTTGATTAAAATTTGTTAATTAGATTACATTAGAGGTTATGTAGGTCTTGCATCAGTTTGCTTTCTACCACTACAATGAAATACCTAGGGACATATTAGTTTATATAGGGAGTTTTACAATGAATTAGACTTGGATTATTAACAAAAAAGGTTCTGAATTTGAGAGACATATGTTTCAGGGTATAGGGAGATATGGGGGAAGTTAGAGAAAGGGGATGGGGATGGATTTGGTCATATATCATTATATCCATATCTAGAATGTTCAAGAATAAAGAAAAATTTAAATAATAAATACCATAAAAAAGAAAGAAGGTTTACTTAGTACATAAATGTATAAGCCAAAGGGCAAGGTCCTGATGTTGGCTGGGCTCTGAAGAATGTCTCACTGGGGATGGCATTACCATGGTGGGAGCATGTGTGAAACAGAGAAAGCACAGCATGAGACAAAGCCATAGCTGACAGGAGTCACAGTGGAGAAAAGTGAATCCCTTCAGCAAGAATGCCTCCAATATCTGACAGCCTCCCAGGAAAGCCCATCTCTTCCAGATGCCAAACCGCAACTTACATCACCACAATGAGGGCCAGGCTTCTATCGCAAGAGCCACTGAGGGACACATTTAAACCATAAACCATAGCACTTTTCTTCCCTAAAACTTCACACCCATGTTCAGAACCAAGAGAGAAGCATCCTTGGCTCCACATGAGATGCTTTTATGATTCTTCAGAACACAGGAACTGTTCAGTGTAAGGAGGAGCCAAGTTTCTCCCAGGAATTGACCCAAGCTTTGTGGGAGCTGAAGTTTAGGTCATTTGGGTTGAAGACTCTTGAGAAAAAGGATATGATATTTTGTATAGAAAATTCAACTCACAAGTGAGGGTGGGGAGGGAGACAGTCATAGGAAAGAAATCGCAATGAAGTTATTAGTTTTTAAATGTTGAAAAATACAACAAATATTACAAAAAGTGGAATTTTTATTAACTTCTAATATCCATAATACTCCTTTTCCATTTTTCTGGGTAGTCTTTGCTTCTCTGTGACAATGATATCAAGACACTGAAGTATTTCACAAGAGAAACAGAGACTAATTCAATATTGTATCATTATTTTTTTATTATTGATGGTTGGGATACATTAAGTTTGTGACTTCACACAAAAACATACAGTGTGTCCCCTTTAAATACAGGGATTTAGAAAACTTTCTTCTGGTTCATTACTACAAATATCACAACATTAAAATCGTCGCTGGGCTAACAATGCATTGCCAAGAACTAAATTCTCCACTTACAGTTTTGTCCAGCTGATGAATGGAGGAAATATGTCTAGAAGGTACTTTTGTTGTTAGGAGAGCTAATGGTAACATTGTTATGCATGGAAGTGACTTTAAATCACAGGGATAGATCCCATGGAACTCAAATGTATCCCTAATTCAACTCTCCATTAGTGAAATCCTAATAATGCCTGCAGTCATACCAATCCCAACTGAGAGTAGGAGGAGGCATTTAGAGGCAGAGAGAAGTGGAAAGGTAGAAAGGAGCTGACACGCTTTAGATAGAAATGGCTTAATGTCCTGATTTTTACAATTTTGCAAAATAAATAAACAAGAATTCTTCTCGGAGGGATTTGCAAGCTATCATGAGAGTCCCAGATGACTAAGCTTCATTATCTTTATTGCATGCCTTCTTCTGTCTTTCTAGTTGGCTCCTACTTCCCTCTGTAACCAGTGGTCTAGGTTCTTGCAGGAGACCTAGCTCCAAAGGAGTCACATGGGTGTTGTAGCTGTAAAATCATGGGAAGGAGTAGATATTAAGAGTTCCTAGCCAGGAGAGGTGGCGCGCGCCTTTAATCGTAGCACTTGGGAGGCAGAGGCAGGTGGATCTTTGTGAGTTCAAGGCCAGCCTGGTCTACAGAGTGAGTTCCAGGACAGCTGGGGCTACAGGGAGACCCTGTCTCGAAAAGACCAAAAAAAAAAAAAAAAAAAAAGAGTTCCTGGACATCTCACAGAGGTAATATGAATATGAATGAGGGCAGTATCTTCATCTTACCATGAAGATAATACCAAAAAATGCTTCTTTCCTAAATGGAAGAACATGAAATGGCCAAAAATGAGCTACAACTAGGTTCTGTCAAAGGGACTAGAGCACGCCATTTGCAGAACAGAGTGAATACTGGGAGACTTGTCAACTAATGGAGTCTCTTAGGATAACATGACAAGGTAGCATTCCTGTTTGATTAGAAGATCAAAATCAGAGAATATAGTCAAATTGAATTGAAGACTGTGGAGATTCAGGACACATTCTGTTATGAGACGTCACTTGCTAGCTTACAACTGGCCTCTGAAAAGGCTAGAGAGCGTTACTAAAGGCCACTAAAGCAATACAGCAAATTGGTCTCCCGAGACAAGCAAGACTCCTCCGTCAATACACCTACACCTCAAACGCCTGGAGATACTGTGCAACAATGGCAGCCAAGTGTCTATATATTACCCCAAATTATTTGCATTAGCTCTCTCCTTGGAGGAATAACTCACAGTCTGATGCCACAAGCTTGTGTCCTCGGTGGTTGGGCAATGTTGTGAGCCACAGAAGAACTTGTCATTTTATAGAGAAACCACAGTTTGCGGATTAGCATGCCATCCAAGCATCTGTGTCTATGCTCACAGCTTAGCTTGACATAAAAAATGGTACTGCTTAAATGCCTGTACATCCAATAGCTTGTGCTTTGTTACTAGACTAAAAAGGGTATCACTGGGAAAGCTGTCAACCAGAAAGAAACAACCTAACAGACTGGAGTCCAAAATGAACAACTCCAAAGAAATTGACTGTTTCTCTCACCCCTGTGCCCTTTCCCAAAGCCCAGGAAATAAACTGCGGAAGAGGAGCATGGTAGATTGTAAGGGCTGTGGAGAGATAGGGGTGAATCATGAGAATACAGGAAATAGGTCTGGGACTCCTGATTGATCAATGTGCCTGTGCATACAAGCTTCTCCAACTGGTCTATGGGAACCTTGGGTTGTTCAAAATTTGGACATAGATACTTGCAAAATGCACCAATTACCTGATTGTATGACATAATGAGTGACGTCAATGCTATCTGCAAACAACTGTGTCATTGTATTGTAGAATCCCTTAAAAAAATAAATTAATTAAAAAAAAGAAGACTCAAAAAAATAAAAATAAAAATAAAAATGTATATCTAGTCGAAAAAAAATAATAATAATAATTAAGATAACAGAAAATGCCCTTCGTCTTATAATAAAAAATACAGAAGACACTTCAAATGGAAAACTGCATGCTCGGCCAAATCAAATCCATATTATAAGCAATTACAAATAAAATATTCAAAGAAGAAAGATTTCTCTATATATGTATCTATCTCTATCTCTATCTCTGTCATAGTTTTAAGTACCTCAGTAGTCTGAGCAGACAAGCAGGCAGTTATGATCTGTTCTTTTAGAACTGAGAACAACTTGCAAATACTTTTAAATTCTGGTCTTATCACTTGAGGAATCTGCTTAATCTTCTAGTTCTAATAGATTTTTAAATCACAGTCTTTCAGTTGATATATTTAAATAGAAAACTATATTATATCAAAGAATCTAACAATAAAATTTGTTTACAGTATTTTAGAGTACCATTAGGAACAAATGAGATAATCAAAATTAGACAGAAACACATGTTGACCTTCAGTGCAGTTGTGACAGAGTGTGCAACCAACTTAATGGACTACTGAGGAACTGAGATAGTCCTCCATTGTTGTCCTTAAATGGGGTAGCAGGGTGTTTTAATGTCCATAGGGGACCAATTCATAGATTAGTTGCTGGGAAAAGCCATATAACCTTGAGTGAGACAGTTCCACTTAGTCAAACAGAGTGACCAGGGAGACTAAAATAGAGAACCCTTGTAGTAGCCAGATATGTGAATGGCATCATCCTAAAGGGACAATCTGGAAAGGATATGAATGTCCTGGTACAGACAGCAGGAAGTAACACTCTAAGCTTGGGGTTCCATTAAGTCCTGTGGCAGGTCAAATGCAGGGTGGGTGGTATAAACAATAGAGAGGGAACATCTTTCACCCACCCTCTCCCATCTGACACTCTGTTCAGAAAGTAACTTAACTCGGAATTCCTTGTTCAAATGACAGTATGTTCTTTGCAAAATGTGAGGCACTGTTCTGAAGGCATTAGTGGCCACTTCTGAGAACAGAACCAGATTTGCCTAGATAGACTATTCAGGGAGTACTCTCTCACTAGGAAACTAGAGTTGAGGACTGTGCTTCACTGGACAGCAGGTGAGTGACCTAGAAGATGACAAACTGAAAAAGACATATCAGGGAGTGACCGACCATGTAAGTCAAGCTTCTTATTTGTGCCTTTTATACAAGGCCAGCCATGTTGTTGATTCTCTGCTCTGAAATTTTCTATTTCTATGTAACTACATTCAGCAATTCTGTCCAATGGCAGATGCTCCACACTTGGCAAACTCTGTGAGCAATTGAAGGGTTTGTTTACCTTTGCTCTGAAGCTCTGTGACACTTGTTCTTACATTCCCATACAGGGAACAGAAGGAAAATAAATGCATAACACAGAGAAGCAACTACCATTATCTCACAAATAGGCTGGCTTGATTTGTGTTTTCCCTTAACTGCAATTAAATATTTTTTGTAATATCAAATGCCAAATAAGTGCAATGGTCCAAGAGAAAATAGAGAAAACAAATGCTAACAGCCGCCATGTGGCATTCCCAGTAGCATTTGGATGTAATCATTAACTTTGTTTCTCTAGAATTTACAGGGAAAATAGTGTTGTTCTCTAACATTATTCAGAAACCTTGCAAATTAAGTTGCTGTCAAGTGAATTCAAGATATGCATTTGAAAAATGTGAGGATTGGGAATTTAGAGTGAGATTCAGGCATTTCTCTTGTTTTTCAGAACATATTTGGCTTAATTTCTGAAGAAAACAGAGGACAAAAACCTTTACCTCAATAAACTATGTCTTTATAAACATGGCTTTCCCTTGGAGGCAACAATTTGCAGTATATTATTTTTGCTTCATGAAAGTTACCTGAATTTTATAATCAATTTTCAATTTTTCTCTTCTTCCTAGCATGATACAGTTCTACTCAACTAACCCCCAAACATTCCAAGTTATGTTCAAAATGTCATTGGAGCTTTATATGATAGGAGCTAAGAACTATTTTTCTGCAGTGTTCGCATTTTTATTGCTTTATGTGTGTGTGTGTGTGTGAAATTTCTTAATTGTTTCTTTCAATTAACTTTCACTGTTTTGGCAGACATTTCCTTTCAAGAGACATGATCTCAAAATAGATTATTTAATTCACCATACAGGATCCTGATTATACTTTGGGTCATTCATTTCATGTTGAGATACAGCTGTTTTCTGTGTATCTTTTTATTCTCAGATCAGATGTAGGAAGAACAGTCTCAATATGGCTTCAGAAAAGAATGAAAGTTCTTGTACAAAAAATATATATAATAAAAAAAGAAAAAAATTAAAAGAAAGTATTAATAATCATTAAAAAAAAAGAAAAGAATGAAAGCATAAGGCATAGTTACTCTAAAACCAAGGGCATTTGTTATATAATAGTCTTCTGTTGATTATAAATTCTACCTTGTGGTTTGCGAATTGTTTCATATGTTTTCTGTACATCTTTCCACCAAAGTTTGGACTTATGGCACTTCTTAATTTATTTTATAGATGTAAACTAATCATTTGATATTATGATCAAAGATAAGATTGATAAGAAAAAATCCAGGCTCAAGGAGTTTCCAAAAGATATGTTAGGTAACATTGGAGAATTTTATATCTTAAGATTTTTTGTATTATTTTTATTTTATGTGTATGTGTGTGTTGCCTGCATGTGTAAGTGCTCCTGTGTCATGCAATGCCCATGGAGGACAGCAGAGGCCATCAGATCCCCTGGAACTGGAGTTGTGGAGCATTGTTAGTTGCTGTGTGGATGCGAGGAATCAAACCCCAGTCATCTGCAAGAGCAGCCAGTGCTCTTTACCACTGAGCCATCTCTCCAGCCCCAAAAGTTTTAAAACAGTCTGTATAAAATGGTTATTGAAACAATTTTTAATATTTTTAAAAATCATGTAATTCCTCATGTACATAACAAAGTTGTAACAACACTATAAAACAGGACATAGGCAAATATTATGTTAATATTAATTTTCTTAGTAACTACATTAATATTAATATTTCTCATAAGAAATCAAAATTTAGTTTTAATAGGACCTAAAAGAAATGCCTATGACTACAGAAATCCAATCACAAGTAAACACAAAGGATACTAGATTCTAGAAAACTACAAATAGAATTTAAATATGTGTGGTTGCATCTAGTCTTATAGGTATACACTCTAGGTATGACTTTGGGATTTTCTTCATAGTATATAAAGTAACAGAGGTAATATTTTTGCATTGTTCATCTTAGTCAAAGAACCTCTCCTGTGCCCCATTTTAGACTGCACTTAAGCCACATGTCAGCCCCACTTGAAGTATCACTCTCTAAAACCAGAAGGTCTTCTAATTCCACAAACCATTTTTATTGTGTTTTTGCTCATACAATCTGAAGAATTCCAATAATAATAATAATAATAATGACAATAATAATTTTATGTGTGATGTGTTGCCCGCATAAATAAGTGCACTCATGTCATGCATAGCCTACATGGGTCAGAAGAGGGTATTGAATTTCTCTGGAACTGGAGTTATGGATGGTTGTTAGCCATCATGTGGGTGCTGGAAACTGAACTTGGGTCTACTACAAGAGCAGCCAAATCTCTTAAGCATTATGCTATCTCTGCAGTCCCTGAGGAAGGCTTAAATATAGAGAACTTTAGTCTTCCCAGAAGCAAATTTAACTAAACTCTCTTAGAGGAACAATAATTGTATATGAGTTGTTCCTTCATCTCCTGAAATATTATTCTTGAAAACACTATAACTGCCATATCACCATAATTTATTTTAAAAATTATGTTCTTTTAATTGACATTTTTATATTTCATACATCATTTTTCAGTCCAATTTGGATATATTCCCCTCTCCCTCCCCCTACTCCCACCCCATTTTATGAATTCTGCCATACATTTCTTGCATCTTTCTCTCAGTGTTTCCAAGGATTTTTTTCTTCAAACGCTTGTTGTTTTGAGCAGGATTTAACTGTATCAGTCAGTTCTTTGACCCAGTCATTATGTTGTTGTTCCCTCCCCTTTGTATTACTCCAAATTATGCCTGTTTAAACAATACATATATATCAAAATTATGATCTTTGGGAATAAACTGTATGTTAATTTCAAAATATGTTTGGGGGTTTGCTTTTTTCCTTTTAATTTTATATTACTCTACAATATGAATACATACCTTAAACACTTATATGGTAATTAAAATGCCTGCATATAAGTGGTAGGTCAATTCTAGAGCCTGTTAAGAGACTCACAGCACAGTTACTTTCAGATACAAAGAAATACAATAATAAAGTTGCTCAGTTTGCCTGCCAACTGGGGATTTGGTGTCACCATCCATATATAAGGGAAATCATTCACTTTTTTTTTCTGGGATTGCATTTCTTTACTTAACATAATGGGTTTGAGTTCCATCCATTTACCTGCAAAGTTCATGGTGTCATCTTTCTTTATCACTGCATAAAACTCCATTCTGTAGATGTACCACATTTTTGTTATCCAGTCATCAGTTGAGGGGCATTTGGGTTGGTTCCTTCTCTTTGCTATTGTAAAGAGAGCTACAATAAGCAGACCTGTGCATGTATCTTTGCAGTAGGATGAGTCTTATGGGTATATACCCAGGAGGGGCATGATTGTGTCAGGTGACAGACTCATTTTGAGTCTTTTAAGGATGTTCCACACTGCTTTCCAAAGTGGTTATATGAGTTTACATTCCCACCAGCAGTGGATGAGTGTGCCCTTTCCCCCACAACCTCTCCAGCATTTGGTGTCTTTTGTTTTCTTAACCTTGGCCAGTATTATTGGAGTGAGATAATACCTTAGTGTGGTTTTAATTTGCATTTCCTTAGTTATTAAAGATGTTGAACATTTTTAAAGATGTTTCTCAGCCATCTTTACTTCCTCAGTGTTGAAGTCTCTGTTCAGCTCTTTACTCCATCTTTTGAGTAGGTCATTTGTTTTCTTCTTTGTTTTTTAAGCACTCTATATATCCTAGATGTTAATGCTCTATCAGATGTATCACTGGTGAAGGCTTTCTCCCACTCTGTGGGCTTTCATTCCACTTCTTTGATTGTTTCTTTAGCTGTACAAAATCATTTGAGTTTGATGAGGTCCCACTTGTCTGCTGTTGACCTTATTTCCTGCACAACTACTGTTTGGTTTAGAAAGTTTTTTTCCTATGCATATGTCTTGTAGGTTGCTGTCAGCTTTTTCTTCTATCATCTTCAGGGTTTTGGGTTTCATGTTGAGATCTTTGATCCATTTGGAGTTTATTTTTGTATAGGGTGAGAGGTAAGGGTTTAATTTTGTTCTTCTGTAAATGGTGATCCAGTTTTGCCAACACCATGTACTGAAGATGCTATCTTTCCTCCATTGAACTTTTTTGGCCCCTTTATCAAATATGAGGTGGTTGAAATGATATGAGCTCAAGTTTGGATGTTCACTTTTTTTCCATTGATCAACAGGTCTGTTTTTGTGCCAGTACCAGTCTGTCTTTATGACTATAGCCCTTTAATATAGCTTGAAGTCTGGTAAGGTATTCCCCCCTGTATTTCATTTTTTTCTCAGCCTTGTTTTAGCTATTCAGGGGATTTTGTTTTTCCATATGAATTTAAGGATTTTTTTCCAAGTCTGTGAAGAAGCTCATGGGGATTTTGATTGGGATTGCACTGAAATTGTATATTAATTTGAGTAGAATGGACATTTTTACTATATTAATTTTCTCAATCCATGAGCACAGAAGGTCTTTCCATCTTTGAATGTTGTCTTCAATCTCCTTCTTCAGGGTTTTAAAATTTTTGTTGTAGAGGTCTTTGGTGTCATTGGGTAGGTTTTTTCCCAGGTATTTTATTTTTATGAGGCCATTGTGATTGGAAAGGTCTCTTTATTGTTGATGAAACTTTTAATCTTTTCTAGTTTTCTGGTGTTTTTAGCATCCCTTAGGTAAATTATCATATCATCTGCAAAAAGGGATAGTTTGACTTCCTCTTTTCCAATTAGTACTCCTTAATTTCATTTTCTTGCCTTACTGCCCTAGCAAGCATTTCAAGCACTATATTGAAGAGGAGTGGTGATAGGGGGCAGTCTTGCTAAGTTCCTGCCTTTAAGGGGAATGCTTCTAATTTTTCTCCATTTAGGATGATGTTGATAATGGGTTTGTTGTATATGGCTTTGATTACGTTGAGGAACGTTCCTTCCAGTCCAATTCCCTCTAGGGCTTTAAGCATGAAGGGATGCTGGATTTTGTCAAAGGATTTTTCTGCATCAATTGAGATGATTGTGTGGTTTTTGTCTTTCAGTCCATTTATGTGTTTTATGATATTTATTGATTTACATATGTTGACCCTTCCCTTCATCTCTGGTCTGAATCCAACTTGGTCATGATGGATGATCTTTTTGATGTGGGTCTGTATGTGATTTGACCAATTTCCATAATTTTAAAAGAAATAGTTCAAACAAATAAATGGGTTTCTCATGAATTTGTAAAGGAACTAAGTTAGACACTACTTAGGGAAATAGAATGCCAGGCTTACCAAAAATCTCCATTTGCATTTAGGAATAAATCCCAGGTAATATGTGCTGCTATGTTCAATTCCTCCTCATTTAAATATACCTTTCTCAGGGACTTTATTGAAACTGGAAACTAAATCCAGGGACTCCTGTTGCTATAGTCTGGTAGGATTAATGTCACCCTTAACCAAACCTCATTCCATTGTCCTTCACACCTTCAATGGGCCAGAACTCCACCATCTGCTTCACAGGCCTACTCAATTTGGTACTTCTATAGTGTCAGCCTTACCAAGAGGCCCATAATATATAATATCCATATGATACAATTTAAATTTCCTAATCTCAAATATTTTAAGCTACCCTTGCTGAACTGATCATTGTGTATTTTGGGGTTGTTACAGGTTATTACAAAATTAAAAGAACAGCCATAATTCAAATCCCAGTGTAGCTATGTTCTAAGTATATGACCTTGAGAAAGACATTCAATTTTTCTCTGCCCCAGTTGCCAAAGCCATAAAATGATAATCAAATAAAACCACAATAGGGCTCGTACAACAGAGTACTCACATAAGAGCCTGACACACTTAGAATACTCCATGTGCTAAACATGACTCATCTCACTTTGCACAGTTTGTGTATAATTACTAAACTGACAGAATTTATTTTAATTAAATCATTATCTATACTGCCCCATTGTTGCTTGTGCTAGTGAAATACCAATAACATCCTATTAAACACAAACACCTACCCCCTGATGTGGGGTATCAAAATCGTAATCCTAGCTCCTAGGAAGCAGAGGCAGGATGATTGAGATTTGAAGGACAACGTGGGTAATGCAAGGACAACTTGAATAACAAATAAATACTACCTGTTTACCCATTGTTCGATTGTGTTATTCCTTCTGTTAATTCTCTCACACTTATCACAACCCCATTCATTTTGCCATACATTTCTTTACACATGTAAAGATTACCCCTGTGCTGGAAAACAGTGTGGAGAACCCTTGGAAGACTTGGAATGAACTTGCCACCCGACCCAGCCACACCACTCCTGGGCATGTACCCTCAAGATTCACCCCACCACAGAGATACATGCACGGCCATGTTTATTTCAGCTCTCTTCACAATAGCAAGGAGCTGGAACCAACCCAAATGCCCCTCAACTAATTAGTGGATAGAGAAAATGTGGTACATATACACAATGGCGTTCTATGCAGCAGTAAAGAAAGACGACATCATGAGCTTTGCAGGAAAATGGCTGGAGCTAGAGGACATCATGCTGATTGAACACAGTCCTAGAAAAACAAACAATGAATGGTATCCCTCATCTGTGGATGCTAGTGCCAATTACTTAGTTGTAAGTATTTCTTGTGTATGGCCCCCTGAACTTTTGTCCAAAGCAGTTGGGAGTGATGCATATTGGAAACAAAACCACCAACAAAAACAACAGAAAGGACTGAATCGAAGAACTGACTGAAACAGTGAACTTCTGCTCAAAACAGTCAACTTCCTCATGGAGAATATTGAGAAAGACTGAGAAAGAGATGAAAAGCATATTTGGCAGAATGCATGAGCTCTGGTGGGGTGGGTGAATGGGGGGGGCACACGGGTCTAGATTTGTTAAAAAAATAAAAATAAATTTATGTGAAAAAAATAATAAAAATACATTTAAAAAAAAAGGATTACCCCTGTTCATTTTCCATAGTTTCTAGGTAAGTCTAACTCAGGGTCACTGGCCTTTTCTGACTTCTACCCTTTTTATTCTATCATCATAAATACCTCCCACACTGCTTTGGCATTGCCATTTGTTGCACAGGACTCTCTTCTAACCAGCCGACCATGGACAGATGTCATCTTTCAAAGCTTGTTTGCACCTGCTTGCCTAGAATCATCACAGTCAAGCTTGTTGCTTGTTACTCTCAGCAAGAAAAGAGGGGCAGGGAGAGTCTGCCATACCTCCCAACCAACCAGTAGGCCCTAGTTGCATGAGGAAGAGGGGCTAAGGGTGTATATAGACCTTGGTTCATTGTAGGAACCAACAGAGGAGGAAGGTGGACATCATTTGTGCCTCCCAGAAGGAATTTTAGCTACCATTTTACAAGGAGGCTAGGACCAATGCTACATATTCAAGATTGCCACCAAGACTGAGAGCAAAACTAAGGTGCTTTCCAAGTTATTCTGAAAAATCAGTGATTGGAAAATAAAGTAGGAAAAATAATGAAGTGCTAACTTAAAAGATGCTTATATGAGAGCAAGATATCCCCAAAGAGAAGGTCAGTGAAAGGCCTTTTATTTTTGTTTGTTTGTTTGTTTTGGGTTTTTTTTTTTTTTTTTTTTTTTGTCTTTTTGAGACAGGGTCTCCCTGTAGCCCCAGCTGTCCTGGAACTCACTATGTAGAACATGCTGGCCTTGAACTCACAAAGATCCGCCTGCCTCTACCTCCCGAGTGCTAGGATTAAAGGCGTGCGCCACCATGCCCAGCTCAGAAAGGCCTAACTTTTAATGGTAGCATCAAACAACGTGTGAGACATGAATTTGTCTTGAGGAGGAGGTTTGGTTAGATGACAGATTAACGCTGCCTTTGCCAATGAACAGATAACGGAATCCTGTGAAGTTTGCTTACTGGAGAAGCAGCTGGCTGTTAAGAAGCAAAGAAGATATGAGCAGACCAAAAAGTGAACCAAGGTGAGGAATTTTAAATCTGTGACAAACGTGAGTCTTTAACATTTCCCTTCCTCCGTTTTTAAGGTGCTCACTCTCCTAAGATTCTTGGTAATTTTTATGTATCATCCAAATGTCAACTAGAAATTCTTTCTCCTCCAGAATGTGCCCCTACCACCACCACCAGAATCCAAGGACTGAATGATGCATCTCCTCTTCCCACAGGACTTTACAGGAAATGCAGCACTTCTCCCTTTGACCTAATGATTTTCACCTCAGATCAGTACTAGATAAACACTAGAAATTAGGAGATCTGAATTTTCTGAATCCCCAGCATACAGAGGGCACTTAATTCATGTTTGTGCCTTTGATGAATAAATATATGAATTGTTTTGCAGAAGAGATATGTCAATGAAAGCAAATATGATTAAGAAAACAAAAAAGGGGGTTGGAGTAGAAAGCAGTTGGTGGCTGTCAAATTTCTTATATCATAAAATGCATTATAAGTATGATTTGGAAAATACCAAGAAACTGCCCTCTATTACCTGCTGTTGCTGAATCATTATAATCCGATAAGAACAGCTTAATACTGTGACTCTGATTCTTCAGTAATAGTCTAAAAAAATCAATAATGTAATAATTTGAGAAATGACTTCAGCTTATATAGGCTACATACCTGAGGCAAATATGATTTAATTTGAATCAAAACTTATAAGACAAAAATTCCTCAACAATTAATGAGACTTATTTGCATATGCTAGCAAAAAGACAAAAATAATTGATAAACAGAGCTGTTCAGATCTTTTCAGTTTCTTGCTATATATGGTTTGGAGAAATAATTAAAACTTTAATGTAAAAGTCCATTACCTCTCAAATACACAAATAAAAATATTATAGTCTTGTGAGACCATAACTTCCCAAATGCTTTTTTCACTCTCTGGTGGTTACACTACTATGAGTCATAAGAATATGTCATTCTTCGGGGGAGAAAAAGAATGAGTGAATTCTCATGGCCTAATTCCTAACTATGGCCTCAAGCAATGGATGATGTTGAAGGCTCCAGATAATTAAGATTCTTCATTACACCAAATGAATTGGCTTAAATGGAGTTTTGTCAATCATACCTACTGGAATCATTGTATCTTCCTTCCTGAAGAATGAGCCTGTTATTAAGAATAGACTGAATGTGGATTCAAGTTAAATTAAACATTAATATTTATATTTCCCTTTAAAATTTTTACAATTGTGAAATCATCCATTTTTATATGGGAAAAAGGATCATTTAATTGATTTCCATCATTTCTCCATGAATACCATCAGCTGCAGGCAAAATTCATTAGTGGAACATCTCTACCAGAATGAAACACAAACCCAATGAACACTTATATTCAGCATTTGGAAATTCAGGCTCCAGGCTGATGGAAGTGATTCAAATGACTGCCTCTCATTAAATATTGAGGGTAAAACAGAACTGACATGACACTCTAAATGAGCAACTCTTTCTAATGTTATACAGGGCGTACAGTGTCTTACATATTGATTTCTATAAATAAATGAAGGTAGATAATCCATGACATAAATCAACCATTATATAACAAAATGAAAACTTGTCCAGAAATTCATAAAATGGTATACATAAACCATAGATTGAAATGTGGTTAAGTAAGCCCCACTGCTAAAAACAAAACCAATAAATACACAAGATATTTATCCTCAATATTGCTCCCAACCAGTCATTAAACAAACTTCTGTTCTTTTCTACTGTTTAAGGAAAAGACTAGCCTCCAGAAAGCCACTTTCAGCTAAGCCCCACATCCCACAGGTGCCAAGACATCCAAAACAGCACCACCACCCAGAAACCAAGAATTCAAACATATGAGCCTATGTGGAATATTTGATGCTCAAACCACATTCTATTCCCCATAAATGGATGGTCATCTTAGAATGCATGGTGAATGCAGGCTAACATCAAAGGTCACTTTAGTCTTAATGGTTTCAGTGCTGCTTAAGAGTCCAAAATCTCATCTGTAACTCAAGGTAGTCTGTTAACTGCCATTCCTATAAAATTGAAAAACAAACAAACCAAGTTACATGGTTCCATGATACAATGGCACAGTGTAAATATTCCCATTTCTAAAAGCTGAATGGGAGGGAGGATAGCAGGAAAGGTGAATCCAGGTAAGATTGTCTCAGTAAGACCAAAAAAAAAAAAAAAAACTGAAGCTACGTGAACAGCATCTGGGCCTCTTGATAGTATCATCTGGACAGCGCAGACTTGAGCAACATGCCTTCAACCAGCACTGTTGCCTCAGCACATGAGACTGCATGAACAGCATCTGGGCGTCTTGATAGTATCATCTGGACAGCCACAGGCTTGAGCAACATGCCTTCAACCAGCACTGTTGCCTCACATGAGACCACTCTTGTACTATCTTCACTCAGTATCTGCAACTTTCCTCTGTGAACATTTCACATTTCTGGGCATCTCCAATATCCTGGGGTTTCTAATACACTTAAATTCTGCTACCAGCTCTGGATATAGCTTGGCCCACTTTTGACCACAGGTTCAGTGGCCCCTGCATGCCTTCATTCCTTCATGGAACAGTTAATTACCATTGTCTCTCATTCAATTAACAAGAGCAGATCCATTGTCTGCCCTACTTGTTCATGTTTTCTAACACAAGAAGTTTCCTACAATGGTTTGGATGTCAATTGTTGGTCCCAAAGGACCAACTGTTACAAATTTGCTACCTGGTGTGACTGACAGTACATGGAACCTTTAAGAAGTGGGACACACTGTAAAGTAATTGTCAACCTTTCTCAGAAAGATTAATGCTGGTCTTCTATGGTAAGGGCTTGCCACAGGCAGTGTCTCAGCAGGTGGTATCTTGTGCATGTGCTGCAATCATTGTGATGCCATTAGTTATGAGATCCTCACTAGACACCATAAACTGTAGCCACTCAATATTGAACATTGAACCTTTAGTACTATCAGTGAAATGATTTGCTTTCCTTTATATATTTTTTTTACATTTTCAATTTTTCTTTCCTATTTTAAATTTTTATTGCATATATTCATTATTCATGGTACTGTGTTACATAGGTATATTTTCATGCACATTTATATTACACATGGAGCACATTTCCCCTTTCTGTTCCCCACTGCTGATAGTCCCCTTTACATGATAAACAGGCTCACATCTACTTTCATGTCACATTTGCATACATGATTTTATGTTTCTACACAAAACTCTAGAAACTGCATATTAGTGGGAACATATGATATCTCTGTATCTGAGATTAGCATAAGATTATTATCAGTTGTAGCTATTTTCCTTAAAATGTGATACTTTGTTCTTCTTTATGGCTGAAAAAATTCTAGTGTGGATGTATAACTTTCTATTTAGCATTCCGCTGTTTTGGGACATGTGGGCTGGTTCAATAACCTAGCTACTAGGAACATTGCTTTATAGTGCTTATACATTGATGTATAAGAATCTCTCTGATATGTTAATGTGGTGTCCTTTGGATAAATACCCAGGAGTGGTATAGTTGGATCATATGGTGCCTCTATCTTCCTTGAGAAATCTCTACATGGCTGGTCTAGTTTTGAGTCTCATCAGTGGTATTTATGTGTTCCCATTTTAATTTGCATTTTTCTAATGGGAATTGGGACTCTTTGAGGTGATCTGATCATCATTAGCTAAACCATCTCTTACTTCCATGTATATTTTCTCTCTTGCTATTTATTTTTCTCCTCTACTTTCATACTGTCTTAATAATCAATTTACTGTACTTTTGACCTTTTCACCCATACCCACAGTAACTACAACATCTTAGTGCACACCAGATCATCAGTATTCCTTTGCTTCCTAAAATGATTGAAGTTTAAAAGGTGAGTTCTTTAATGTTGACACTACTAGGATGAAAATGAAACAGTCTATTAGAGAAATGTATTGCTACAAATGCCTATATTAAGCTTGTCACAAATCAACCTCCCAACTTACCCAACTTCTTTCCCTCTGAATTTTGTAACCCAGGATAGGGTGAACTGGACCCCCTAAATGATGAGGCAATTTCTTGCTTAGCCCTATTCAAGTTTAATAGTCTCTTATCCCATGTTATTTTTTTTAGCTAATAAAACTTATTTGTTGATACTTTTTAAAAAACTCATAAAGACCTCATATGATTCCTATCTTAATAACGTACCCTAAGGCCTTGGAAAAATGAGAACACTGCAAAACCAAAATTAGTACATGGAAATAAATAATAATATCAGGGCAGAAATGAACAAAACAGAAATGAAAAGAAAACAATGTCAAGAATCCATCATAGAAAGAGATTCAAATGAGTTATCCTATAACAGAGAAACATTACCCTTTCTAGACATTGTAGGCTAATGAAAAAATTCCTCGGTGCCAGAAATGGACTCTTTCTCTAGAAGGTGTCGACCCTCAGACAATACTGGCCATTATCCACCAGAACTGGGTGATAAGACCCTATTACTGAAGACACCACATACATAAACTTTAGAACAAACAAAGAAAAGCCAAGCTAGTGCTGATTTCATAGCTTCATTGCTACTGGCTAGCACTCATATGCAAGCTACCAGAAGGGAAAAAATAATCAAACTTCCCCAGCTGAGAATCCTGTGAACTACAACAAAAACTGGCCTAGTAAGATGTGCCCACCAGTGCAATAGTGGCACAGATATTATGGGAGTAACCAACCATTCTAATGGGATGTAAGTTCTGCTTTCTAGGATGGAGACCATACCTGACAGTGATATTAGGCTTAGGAATCTGAGGCTAGACAGGTTATAACAAATAGGAGAGAACCTAATACTAGTTTTCCACTAAATAGTTATTGTATCAAACTGATCCATGAACAGACAATTCTAAAAAAGCTGAAACACATGGTTATAAAATACATGAAAAACTTACTATCCTGCAACTTTACTATCCTGCAAAATGTTCACCCTTACTATCATTTTTATTTTCTTTGCGAAAGCTTATATAAAGGAAAATAATAAGAAAAAAAAATACAATAGAAGGGCTGGTGAGATGACTCCATTGGTAAAGTAGTTGTCATGCAAGCAAGAGGAATTGAGTTTGGATTCTGAGCACTTGTGTAAAAAGCCAGGTGTGTCAGCACACATTTGTAATCCCAGCACTGGGGAGGCAAAGATAGGAGGAGCCTTCTGACTTACTACCCAGTAGGCAGTGTGCTCCTTCATTGAAGACCCAATATGACAGAATGTGTTAAATACAGTGAGCAGGCTATGGGAATAGAGCAGATAGAGGAAGGGGTCTAAATACAATTAAGATGAATGAAATGCAAAAATAGCAATAAAATGTACATTAAAAAAAGATTGAAAATCAATGTAGTAGGATAACCAACATTGACTTCTGGTTTACACACACACACACACACACACACACACACTCGCACACACTCACACCCAGGCACACACAGAGAAAGAATAAAAGAGAGACAGAAGACAAAAATAGAGTAAGGCAAGTTGCCTTACTCTACGTTGCCACTGTGTAGTACAAAAAGGAGGCATAAACGTAAAGGAGGTAGAAATGTGTGGAAGGAAATGTCTGAGTGGAGACTTGGAAAACTGCAGGTTGCAGCCTGAACTCTACAGCTCTCTCAGTATCCTTGGTATCTAACATGGCCCTGGGAAATCAGTTCACAGATGCTGGTCCCATCGGCTAGAGTCACAGTCGCTGACCACAGCTCTTTGCAGTCTTCCAGAGGCTGAGTTCTGAATGCCGACCATGCCTCTGCAAATGGGGTCACAGATTCTGGTCCCATTGGTCCTTCATGACTTGGTTCACACCTTTTGGCAGTCCTTCAGAAGTCCGATTGGGAATGGTGCTGTTCTTGCCCTTCACAGCCCTTTGCATGGGTCATGTTTCAAATGTGGATCTCCCCCTGGGCAGTCCTTCCCAGTGTGTGAGCATCCTGCTTTTAATCTAAGTCTGTATTCCCCTGCAGACTCTGGCTCCAAACCAGTTTTCTACCTTACAAAATACCACATGGTTTGGGGTTAAAATATCCTCCCTTCAGTCTAGAGATATTCTACTGGCCGGGTTTCTTTGTACAGTCCCATTACATTTGCTCTTAATTTCCCAGGAGAGTGGTTCATGGGGGTTTGGGATTCCTGACTTAGCAAGGGATATTTGAAAAAATAACATTTTATTTCCCTGCTGCTAAAGTTGGTGCTGAGAGGACCATGTCCCCACCGTCATTCCTCCCTCGGCACCTTCCATAGCCAACTTCCTTTCTCTTTAAAAAAAAATTTCTCGAAACATCTATTAGGAGAATACAATACCAGTTTTCTGAGGCGCTTTGTCCTAAGTGTAGCTCTGGACACACTGACCACATCCACCCTTGTGGGAGAGAGCTTATATGTTTTCTATTGTGCTTTTAAAATGTTTCTGTTTTACTTCACTATTATGCTAGCTAATTTGTCGGGGGGGGGGGATTCTTTTTGAGACAGGGTCTCCCTGTAGCCACAGCTGTCCTGGAACTCACTATGTAGAAAGGGCTGGCCTTGAACTCACAGAGATCCATCTGCCTCTGCCTCCCAAGCACTTGGACTACAGGTGTGTGCCACCATGCCTGTCTTATGCTACATATTTTTAGCTGTTACCCACATCTTCTGATAGCTGTTGTTCAGCTTTTCTTGAGATTCTATCAGGCCATGACTATGTGTCTCTTGCTACCTTGGATCTGCCAAAATAATCCAGTGTTTCATTGTAGCTTCAGACATTGGATCTTATGGACTGCTTCAATAGGCTTCCTTATCCTTTGGCTAAGAAAAGTGCTGAGCAGGCAGAGTAGAAAATAAAAGAAGATTAATTGTGTCCTTGTGCCTTTGCCTCAACACCTGCTTTGACATTCTGCTGCTTCCATCCAGTGGGCATAGCCACAGTCACAGCAGCCAGGCAGCCTGAACCCCAAGCTTCCTCCAAATCCAGAAAACACATTCTTCTCTCTTCCTCTTCCTGGTTTCTCCTGTATCACTTCACTCCACCCCTGAGTACAGTGGTTCTTATGTTTATTGACTCTTCTTCAGTTAAACCCTATAATTTTGTCATGCTTTTGCTTGGATCTTAACTGGAAACAATCCTACATTGCACAAAACACATCTCTACCTGCAGGAAATTTTAGAAAACTTCAGAATAGCATAACAAGAATTAATCACTCTGGAAGGGCAGAGCTAGAAATGACTACTCTAGGGGGATAGAGAGTTGGCTCAATGGGCAAAAGTGCTTCCTCCTCTTCCAGAGAACCTGATTTCTTTTCTTTTAACTTTTTAAATTTTTTTAATTTTATTTATTTTTGTATGTGTACGAGTGTTTGTTCACCTGTGTTGTGCAATGCCAGAGGTCAGAAGAGGGTCTCGGATTCCCTTGGAACTGGAGTTCTCCTGGAATTGGAGTTACAGACAGTTCTTAGCTGCCATGTGGGTGCTGGGGATCGAACACAGGTCCTCTGCAAGAGCAGTCAGTGCTCTTAACCACTAGGCTATCTCTCCAGCCCAAGAACCTGATTTTTATCCACAGCACCATACTGGGTGTTGCACAACTGCCCATAATTCCAGCTCCAAGAGTTCCATCATCTTCTTCTGGAGTCTGTGAACACCTGTAACACATGGCATACATTCATACATACAAACACATAAATGTAAATAAATAAAAATAAATCTTTAAAAGAATGGCCACTGTATACATAACATTCCACTCTCTTCCAATGAACACATCCACCTACATGAGAAATTTCAGAAATGACTAAAAATAACCCAACATATGTGATGTCATTTAAAAAAAAAAAACAGGATCCTAATATGCTGGCACACGCCTTTAATCCTAGCACAAGGAAGGGAGAGGCAGGAGAATCTCTGTGAGATTGAGACCAGCCTGGTCTACACAGTGAGTTCAAGGCCAGCTCGGGATATAGGGAGAGCCTGACTCAAAAAACAAAACTAAACTAAACTAAAATTTAATAAGCTGTTACTGATGACATCATGAACTTTGCAGGTAAGTGGATGGAAGTTGAAGCCATTATGCTAAGTGAAGTAACACAGTCTCAGAAAAACAAATGACTAATGGCATCCCTCATTTGTGGATGCTAGCACCAAATCCACAGTTGAAAGGCAAGCTGAGAAAAGTTAATGTTATATTTCTTTTTATCTGAAGGCAACTATGCTGTTATAATGTGAATTCCTTAATGGACTCTAGAATTAACTGACCATTTATTTTCAGACTTTGTAATTGTGGTATATGTATGAAGGGTATGTATTTATATATTAGAGTAATATAAAATTAAAGGGAAAATGTGAACTCCTAAACATATTTGGAATTAGCATACAGTTTATTTTCAAAGGTTATAATTTTGGTGTATATGTGATGTATATATGGGCATATTTTGGAGCAATACAAATGGGAGGGAACAACAATAACACAAAGACTGGATCAAAGAACTGACTGAAACAGTTAACCTCTGCCCAAACAATAAACCTCTGCAGAGAAAAAATTTAAAAAGACTAAGAAAAAGATGCAAGACATGTGTGGCAGAATGCAGGAACTAGGGTGGGGTGGAGGGCATGGAAAAGGGACTGAGAAATTATGTATGAAACACACAAAACAATAAAAATATTTTATTTTTAAAAAGTTGTTACTGATATGATACTGATGGGCTTTTGAAATAAACTAACATAAGAATAACCTAAAACCTCAAAACCCCCGAAAGTTAAGCAGTGGTTACTATAAAGTGATTTTTTCACAGCTTTTCATTTCTTTCCTTGCAATATTACACAACATTATATTTGTAGAGATTTTTGGTTGTAATTTACAAATTATTTATTTATAACCATTTCCCACATCGAAAAGAAGTAATACCTACATTATTTCTACTATGTATCTCCAATGCCCACGTATACAGTACACTGCACAAATTAAGAAAGAACATTTGTGAATTAATTTAAAAAATTTAATTACCTATTTCCCATAAAGCATTGTTATAAAAGTCACCTAGGGCATATAGCCAGAGGGGAAAATAAAAATGATAAGCAACTGTGATAGGGTGTGATAAATCCAGTGTCATAGGGAATAAATTAATGACTTTACATGCCATTCCCTGACATCTCCACTGTCCAATGAGTCACTCTGTCATTATTCCTATTCAAAAATGCAGAAATATTTTCAGTAAAGGTGAATAAACTTGTCTGATTTCAAACATGTGATAAATTATAAAGTAAGAACTTGAGTCTATATTTATCTTATTTCGTTGTCCTTTTCATGGAGGCATCGAGCACTGTTAAATTAATCAGTTTTTACATAAGTGTTTATTTTGTGCTGTATATTATCCTACAAACTTTGGATGTTGCACTAAAGAGGAAAATGTTTCTTCCTTCAGTGAGTGAGCATTCAAAGATAAACAAAAACAAATCAATATTATATATAACAAAATGTTGAAGTCATCATTTTTAAGCTAATACAAAAAGGATAAAAATAATAGAGTCAGCTATGTTATACTGAGTGGCCAGAGAAGAAAGAACACTCAAAACTAACTGGCCACTTTCCTGCCTACTTAAAACCTTTGGATATATTAGAAAGAGGCATATGCCTTCCTTCAGGCACATGCAGCCCTTCTTGAGCATCTCCTATACCTCCCTGTGGCTGTCTGTTTCCATGGCAACCTCCATCTTCCAGGTGCCTGTTTTCTCACATTTGGTTAACTGAAAGAGTTTTCTGATTTATCTATCTACCTTCAGTCACTTCCTCTCTTAAGCTCACCTGCCTTTTGCTTTAAGATTGATTTTAATTATTCTTAATTATTCTGGTCTGGCAAGACAAGCAGAGACTGAATTTCAGCATCCATTGCAGTCTCACACTTGCGGCTTTGTAGAAGGCTCAACTAAATGCAGTGATGTCTTTGCAGATTTGCAGAGGAAATGTTTGATCAATGGCCACTATGGAATGAGCAAATCCATAGGAAAAGCAAACACATTTTAAGTCCTTAAGACTAGAGTATGTGGAGTATGTTTTTAGTTTGTTTCCTTTTTTTTTTTTTTTTTTTTTTTTTTTTTTTTTGGTTTGGAGTATTACTGGGTATTGAGCCTAGGACCTCAAGTAAGTAAGCCAGACTCACCTCCAAGCTATACAACACCAGATGTTTAGCATGTTGCATGCACATCAAAGTGACCAGAACGAAGGAGTAAGGAGAAAGTAGTGGGGAAGATGTAGAGAGGCAGCCCTCGCAAGGGCATGACATCTTTGCTGCATGCAAGAATATTACAATGGGAATTTCTCTGGTTTCACAGGAAAAACACTTCACATAAAGAGGAAGAGTTTGACTAGACACAAAAAATAAGCTAGAAATATCTTACAAATGGAGATTCTAAGTAAAAGAACTAGTCACCCAATATTACTCAATTTTATAGATCAGGGTCAGAGAGTTGCCCAGAAAGAAAAGCAGTTACACCACCAAGTCCTTGCCTGACGCTAGAAGCAGCAGTTATAGTCACCATTGCAGACTTTCTGCCTTTTCCATAGATGTGCTGAAGAACAATCTACATGTGAAAGCTGATTAGCAAGTGAGTGAGTTCCAGACAGCAGAAGAGATGGAGGGTGAAAGGGAACAAGGAGTGTCCTACGTCGCTGGGTGTTCCCTGGATCAGTGGGGATGGAGAGCATGATTAAGAGGCATGAGCAGGGGGCTGGAGAGATGGCCTAGCGGTTAAGAGCGCTGACCGCTCTTGCAGAGGACCAGGGTTCGATCCCCAGCACCCACATGGCGGCTGAGAACCGTCTGAAACTCCAATTCCAAGAGAACTCCAGTTCCAGGGGAGTCCGAGACCCTCTTCTGACCTCCGCTGCATTGCACGACACGGGTGCACAAACCTGCATGCAGACAGTACATTCATACACATACAGAAATAAATAAAATTTTTTTTTAAAAAGAGGCATGAGCAACCTGTCAAAAAAAAAAAGCATTCTCAATTCAGCGAGGTGCAATAACTGCATGCATGACTGAGCATTGCCATCTGCAAAATTCAATATTAAAAAGATGGAAATTTCTTGTATTGTTTCAAACAAAGTCAAATGAATCAAAATACTGATAGAAATATGGTTTCAAATATGTAGTTATATTATGGTATATTTAAATTTTTAAAGCTATTGTCTGAATATATAATATATATATATATATATATATATATATATATATATATATATAACATGTGTATGTATGTTTTTATGCATGCCTCAAAAGTCCTAAAATATGCTGAGGAAGGTAAGTTCCAAATACCTCTTATGGAAGTGCATCAGGGAGTTGTTTATTCTTTTCATTTCTCATGTTCTGGAGGCCAGTCTACATTGCAAATGTGCTCTTTCTAGGAGTGTAAATGTGATCAATTACAGTGCATCCTTCATCTTTGTTTTGGCACAGTCTGTTCTGGCTTCCCCTGCTTCATATTGAAGGTAATAAATGAGGATATTCAGAATTCATCACAAGGAGAAAGGGTTAGAATAACAGAGAAATTGACAAATCCAAAAAATGACTTGAATATCAATTCTTCCTAGAATAATATTTCACAAGGTGACTTTTATTTCTTTTCTTTGTCCCTTTAATCTTCTCCCTGTAGTTGCTGTCATTTCAGCAGGAGTGGACCTTATGAAAAGTAATAAGATGGACAGACAGAGATAGCAGGTATCAAGGGACCTGAAAGATGCACCGGAGGGCATGAAATGAAGGGGAGCATATGGGGGTATTTTAAAAAAGAGATAAGAACTCAGTCAGGATAGCAAGAAGGTGACAGACCTGCAAAGTGCAGAGTCAAAGTTAATGAGGAGGATGGATTGCTGAGAGTTGAAGCTAGAAGGAACTGGAAGCCAAGGAGCCAGACCAAGAGTAACCTTTGACCTGTGATGAAAGGCCTGTAATTTCCCTTGGCTGGGGAGAGGCTTTCGTGTCCACAGCTTTTCCTCACCTGTCCAAATCATAATCATTTCTCATATACAACAGTCTCCTGTATGACTATATCACTTGCATTCTTGCCCTACCTCAGCCCCTGACTCTAACCCATTTCTTACAGGGTAGCTACAGTGTAAATAACATAACTTCCTGCTAGGAGATACTACCAATGATATCCAATTTCCCTCCTATTGCCCAAAATATCGAAAAGTTGCTCACCTTCTGTCTTCCTTATTTGGTAACCTTCTTTTGTTCCTTCAACATATCAAGTTGTTTCTCCTTTTCTTTTATTAAGTTTTTCTTTTCTTGAAATTTTTTCTATATATACAATGAAATGTGATCATATCTGCCCCCAGTTAATTCCCTTCAACTGCCTCCATAATTCAGTAACACATTCCTTTGAGCTACAGATGATAGATAAATAGATAGGTAGATAGATAGATAGATAGATAGATAGATAGATAGATAGATAGATAGATGATAGATTGATAAATGACAGATGATAGATGACAGATTGATAGATGACAGATGATAGATGATAGATGTTAGATACATAGATATATACAGAGATACAAAGCGATGTAGATATGGAGATATGATATGGATACATATTTAGTCTACTAAATCCAGTTAGTACTGCCCATATGCAGATGGGTGTGGGGACATGGGAACATCCACTAAGTCATAGGAATCATGTCAGTGGCCACATATTTTAAAAGGAATGACTCTTTCTCCACAGAAACTATCAACTGCAAAAAGCTCCTCTGTTACGGGTGGAACCTACTGATCATATACCTCACCTATGCCCAGATTTTGGTTGGCTTGATCTTGTGGAGATATCCACAGCTGCTATGAGTTCATGGCTCTCTTAGCCTTGCCATGTCCTGAAGACAGCATTTCACTGCACACCTCCCCATCTTGCAGCTCTTACATACCTACCCACAGTTTGTAAGTGTTTCCCTTTGTCCACATTCATGCCACATTTGTCATTTTTGGTCCTGACGATGGTCACTCTGACTGAGGTGAAATACAATATTAAGGTAGCTTTAATATGAATTTTCCCAATGACTAGGGATGTTGAATAATTTTAAGCATTTCCTAGATACTTACATTTCATCTTTATTACTTTAATAATGAAGGGATGTCAAATTTTGTCAGAGACTTTTCCTGTTCCTATTGATATGATCATCATATGATTTCTTTCAGTCCATTAATGTTATAAATTACGTTTATTAATATATATGTATATATATTGAACCATTCTTGCACTGCTAGAATGAAATCAACTTGGACATCATGGATGATCTTTTTGACATGATGCTGCATTGTTTGTGCTTTATTGAGCATTTTTGCATCTATGTTCACAAAGAGGATTGCTCTACAATTTTCTTTTTGGTGTGTGATATCTTTGCCTACTTTGGGTATTGGGATAATACTGGCTTCATAAATAGTTTGGAAGCTTTGTTTCTTTTATATTTTATTTAATAATTTGAATAATATTGGTGTTAATTCTTCTTTGAACTTCTAGTAGAATTTTGTACTGAATCCATCTGGTCCATGGTTGTTTTAGTCACAAGGCTTATTACTGATTCAAATTCATCTTTGGTTATTTATTTAATTATCATAAGCATCTAGAAATTTAAGTGTTCCAACTTAGTAGAGTATAGTTTTTTAATATCTGTCCTTGTGAGTTTATGTATTTCATTGCTACTTGCTGCAGTGTCTTCCTTTTAAACTTGACTTTTACTAATGTGGGTCTTCTCTCTCCTTTCAGATAATTTGGCTAAGAATTTGTTAATTATGTTTAGCTATTTTGCTGTTTCAATTTGTATTTTTGCGTACTAATGATATCTAACATTTAAGAACATGTTAAACATTATTTCTTGGGGCTGGACAGATGGCTCAGAGGTTAAGAGAGCTGACCAATCTTGCAGAGGACCTGAGTTCGATTCCCAGTACCCACGTGATGGCTAAAAACCATCTTTAACTCCAGTTCCAGGGGAATCTGACACCCTCTTCTGACTTCCTCAGCATTGCATGACATGGGTGCACCAACCTACATGCAGACAGTACAATCATACACATAAAAAATAATAAATAAATTTAAAAAACCATTATTTCTCTTAAATTGTCTGTTCACAGCTTTTGTACACTTTCTGATGAATAGCTTTGAATATATATATATATATTTGAATATATATATATATGCATATATGTGCTTACATAGGGTTTACTATGTAAACACATATATGCATAAATATGCATATATATTTACCCAGGATATACTCAAATTCATGATCTTCCTGCCTCCACCTGCAGAGTATTGGAAACACAATTATGTGCCCTCACTCCTTAGAAAGATGTAAGGAGCATAGATCATTACCCATTATTAATGTTGACAATAATTTTCTAACTATACAATTTTCATTTTAACTAAGTTAATGTTTTCTTAGTAAAAAGCTCCTTTAATTTTTTTCTTTGGTCTTTTTTCAAATATATTTTATTGAATTTTTGTTTATTTCATGCACAATATCTTAGTCTTTTTTGTATCCCCTTCCCTGTCAGCACCCTCCCATAAATCCCCCCGCTGGATTTCATGCATTCTGTCATTTATGGTAAGGTTTATCAAGTCAAATTAGTATCCCCTGAAATCCCTCAGTGCAAGTTCATCTGCTTCAATCTAGTCAACCTGGCTACAATCACTCTCTTAAAGAAGATCAGCTCTTCCTCATCCAGCAACAATCATTTTCCAATAGTTCTTTGACTAAGGTTAGGGTCTGCTGCCCATTTCAACAGTTCTATGCTGGATTTTGTCTGCTTCAGTTTCCATGGGTCTCGTGCAGGCTGTCACGATTGCTGTAAGGTCTCAGGAGCTTGTAAGAGTCTATTTCCATATGGTCAGGCACCTCCTCCCCTAGCTCTTATAATTTTTCTGCCCCTCTTCTGCAGTCCCTGAGCCCTGGGCTCATTGCACTATGTTACATGAGGGAGCTTCTTTGATGAGAGTTAAGAGAGGCATTAATATTCTCTCTAACTCTTGTTCCACTGTATGCCAAGAGTCTTAGGTGTAGCAGTTTCATTGTACATGTGTCACTTAGAGTTGGGCATTTCAATTCACCAAGAAGATTTCACAATAATGAATATATATGCACCAAACTCAGGTGCACTGAACTTTATAAAGACAATTCTCCAGGACCACAAGTCACACACTAACCCCAGTACACTCATAGTAGGGGCCTTCAATACCCCACTGAGCCCTTTGGACAGGTCAACAGGACAAAGAATAAACAAAGAGGCATCTGAACTGAACGATATGATACACCAAATGGACCTCATAGACCTCTACCAAATATTCCACCCTAATACCAGAGAATACACTTTCTACTCAGCAACCCATGGAACATTCTCCAAAATAGACCACATACTGGGACACAGAGGAAACCTTCACAAATACAAAAAGATAGAAATAATTTCATGCATTCTGTCAGACCACAGAGCAATAAAGCTCAACATCAACACCAGGATAAGCCCTACTAACTACAAGAACACATGGAGACTAAACAACACACTCTTGAATAATAAATGGGTCAAGGAAGAGATAAAGAAAGAAATAAAAGCATTCCTGGAACTGAATGACAATGACAATACAACACAGCACAACCTATGGGATACCTTAAAAGCAGTCTTAAGAGGGAAGTTTATAGCCCTGGGTGCCTACATGAGAAAAACAGAAAGAGCACAAGTGAATGATCTAACACTGCAGCTAAAAGCACGTGAGAGGCAAATACAGATGAACCCTAAACGCAACAGACAGGGAGAAATAACAAAACTCAGAGCAGAAATCAAAGAAATAGAAACAAAGAAAACAATACAAAAAAATCAATGAATCTAAAAGTGGGTTCTTTGAAAGAATAAACAAGAAAGACAGACCTCTAACCCAGTTAACCAAAAGAAAGAAGGAACAACTCCAAATCAATAAAATCCACAATGAAAAGGGAAATATCACAACAGACAATGAAAAGATCCAGAAAAATCATATGGGAATATTTCAAAAACCTATACTCTACCAAGTTTGAAAACCTAGAAGATGAATATCTGAAATCCTGGGAATCGCCAAAGCTCAACCAAGAAGAGATGGACAGCTTAAACAGACCCATAATATATGAAGAAATTAAAGATGTAATAAGAAACCTCCCAACTAAAAAAAGCCCAGGCTCAGACGGTTTCATGGCAGAATACTATAAAACATTTCAAAAAGACCTACAACCATTATTACTGAAAATGTTTAGAAGGGTACAAAGGAAATTCTCCCAAATTCCTTCTATGAAGCCAGCATCACTCTATTACCAAAACCAGGCAAAGATACAACCAAAAAGGAGAACTATAGACCCATCTCCCTAATGAACACAGATGCCAAAATTCTAAACAGGATACTGGCAAATCGCATTACAGACCCACATCAAGAACATCATCCCATCATTGACCAAGTTGGATTGGATTCATACCAGAGATGCAGGGAGGTTAAACATTATGAAATCAATAAACATCATCAAACACATAAATGGAATGAAAGACAAAACCACACCATCATCTCAATTGACACAGAAAAAAGCCTTTGACAAAATCCGCTCCCTTGATGCTTAAAGTCCTAGAGGGGAATTGGATTGGAGGGATCATTCCTCAATGAATCAAAGCCATATATAGGGAAACCCACAGCCAATATTATCCTAAAATGGGAAACAACAGAAACGCTTCCCTTTAAAGGCAGGAACTCAGCAAGGGCTGCCCCCTGTTCACCCACTCCTCTTCAATATGGTGCTTGAAACACTTGCTAGAGCAATAAGGCAAGAAAGGGAATTAAAGGAGTACTACTTGGAAAAGAGGAAGTCAAGCTATCCCTATTTGCATGATGATATGATTGTTTACTTAAGGGGATGCTAAAACTCCACCAGAAAAACTCCTAGGAACAATTAACAGCTTCAGCAAAGTGGAGGATATAAAATTAACCTTAAAAAACAGTGGCCTTTCTTACACCAACAACAAAAACTGGGAAGGAATTCAAGGAGACCTTTCCACTCACAATAGCTTCAAAAAACATAAAAAATGCTACGAACAACCCTAATCAAGACACCAAAGAATCTTGGTATAACAAAAATTTTAAAATCCCTTAAAAAAAGAAATTGAAGAAGAACATCAGAAGATGGAAAAACCTCCCATGCTCATGGATTGGGGAAATTAATATTGTAAATGTCCATTCTACCCAAACTCTTGTATAGATTTAACACAATCCCAATTAAAATCCCCAAGAGCTTCTTCACAGGCTTGGCAAAAAAAGTCCTTTAAATTCATAGGAAAAACAAAAGACCCCGGAATAGCCAAAACAACCCTGAGTGAAAAGAGCAAAAAAGGGAAAAATACTGAAAGAAAAAAAAAAAAAAAAACAGCCTAGTACTGGTAAAAAAAAAAAAAAAAAAAAAAAAAAAAAAACAGACCTGTTGCCAATGGAACAAAACTGAAAATCCAAACTTGAGCACATACAATTTCAGCCATCTCATATTTGACCAAGGGTGCCAAGAAGACACTCAATAGAGGAAAGACCAGCATCTTTAGTAAGTGGTATTGGCAAAACTGGGTCACCACTTGTACCACTTGTAGAAGAATGAAATTAAACACCCTTCTTGCCCTGTACAAAATTCAACTCCTGATGGATTAAAGACCTCAACGTGAAACCCCAAACTCTGAAGGCGATAGAAGAAAAAGTTGGCAGCAGATACAAGACATAGGCATAGGAAAAGACTTCCTAAATCAGTACAGGCACTGCACCAAAAGAATTAAAGGTCGACAATTGGCAAATGGGACCCCATTAAACTCATAAAGCTTCTGTACAACAAAGAAACAATCAAGGAAGTGAAGAGAAATCCCACAGAGTGGGAGGAAACCTTCACTCAGAAAACATCTGACAAAGCATTGATTTTCCAGAATATAAACTACTCAAAAAACAAAGAAGACAGAGAAAACAAATGACCCACTCAATAGATGGAGCTAGAGAGCTGAACAGAGGACTTCACAAGTGAGGAATTAGAGATGGCTGAGAAACACCTTAAGAAGTGTCAACATCACTTAATCACTAAAGTAAATGCAATCAAAACCACTTTAAATATCATCTTACTCCAATAAGACTGTCTAGAGAATCAAGAAAACAAAATTGACACCAAGCTGCTGCTGAAGAGAGTTGTTTGGGAAACGAGGACACTCATCCACTGCTTGTCCGGATGTAAACTTCACCACTATGGAAAGAGTGGGGAACCCTGGGAAGACTGGATGAACTGCCCCCAACCAGCTCCACTCCTAGCATGTACCCACAGACCCACCCCACCACAGAAATACATGCACAGCCATGTTATTTCACTCTCTTCACAATTAGCAAAGAGCTTGGAACCAACCCAACGCCCCTCAACTTATGACGTGGATAGAGAAAATGTGGTACACTACACAATGGAGTTCTATGCAGCAGAAAAGGAAGATGACATCATGAGCTTTGCAAGAAAATGGCTGGAGTTAGAAAATATCATGCTGAGTGAAGTGTAACAAAGTCCCAGAAAAACAACGACAATGGACTATCCCTCATCTGTGGATGCTAGTGCCAATTACCTAGTTTTAAGTATTTCTTGTGCACGGCCCCTTTGAGCTTTTGTGCCAAGTAGTTGGGAGTGAGCATATTGGAAACAACAACAAAAACAACAACAACAGAAAGGACTGTATCAAAGAACTGGCTTAAATAGTGAACTTCTGCTAAAAAAAAAAAAAAAAAAAAAAAAAAAAAAAAAAAAAAAGACTGAGAAAGAAATGAAAAGCATTTCAGCAGAATACATGAGCTCTGGTTGGAGATAGGGCAGATGGATAGGGTGGGGGTCATGGATCTAGATTTGATAATCTCATAATATATATATATATAATAAAAAATAAAAAGCAAAAAAAAAAGAGTTCGACATTTCATAGACATTTAATCTCTGTGTGTGACCAGTTATGGAACAGTTTCCATCTGTTGCAAAAAAAGTTTATTTGATGAGTGATGACTTGACATGCTTGTTTGTAAAGATAAGGATCCATATTTAGTACATAGTAAATTACATTTTCTAAACATGTGACAGCCTTGGGGTTTTCTCTGTGATCTGTGACCACTCCACCCATGTGTACTTGGTTGTGTTTACAGTACCATACATGAGTTCCCTCTAACTGAGAGGGCTTTAGGCAGCTGTGGATTACCCCCAAGATAAAAATACCACTATTGCCTAAATATACTTTTATAAACAATACCTAGCTGCTATAAAAACCCAGAGGGAACCATATTGGCAAAAAAAAAACTACTGAAAAATACACATATAATATTTCTACATGAATCCATGTGCATAACTGAAGGCTATTTTACACAAAACGACAACAGACAGGAGAAACCTCCCTTTGAGTCATTGGCCACGGTAGTCAAGACACTCCCAAAATTACACAGGCTATACCATGTCCCAGATTGACTTCCAGAATTTGAAGTTAAGACCCTATTCCTGAAGACAAGACATATTTCATACTTCAGGCATGGGACTTAGAGCAATAGAGCTGGAACTGACCTGAAAACCACCTCCCTAAAGGATAACTCTCATAGTTTTGGAGAACACTATGCAAGCTGCTAAGGAATAACATCATTCAAAGGTCCATCCCCAGTTTTAAGGCCTAACAACCAATTGCGTTTATCTTTTAAAAGAACCAGCTCTTTCATTAATTAATTCATTAATTCTTTGTATTATTTTCTCTATTTCTATTTCATTAATTTCTCCACTTATTTTGATTATTCGTTCCACTCTATGGTGGGGGAGTGGTTTTTCCTTTTTTTCTAAGACTTTAAGCTGTATCATTAATTTTTTTATTTGAGATCTGTCAAATTTATTATTTATTCATTTAGTACTAGAAACTTGGTCCTAGAGGAGCTTTTATTGTCTCCTATAGATTTTGGTATGCCCAAATCAGTTTTGTTCAGTACTAGGAATTTTCCATTTCCTTCTTGATTTCTTCAGTGACCCAAATATCACCCAACACTGTGTGGTTTACTCACCATGAGTTTGTGTATTGCTGTTGAGATCTAACATTATTTCATTGTGATCAGATAAAATCCAAGATATTATTTCAATTTTCTTATATGTGTGGAAATGTGATTTGTGTCCTAATATGTCATCAATTTTAGAGAAAGTTCCATGCACTTCTGAAAAAAATGTATATTTTTATTACTAGGGTAAAACATTCTGTAGATATCTTTGGGTCCATATAATTCATAATATCATTTAACTCCAATGTTTCTCTACTTTTGGCTGAAGAACAACTGAGGAAAAAGCCTTTTCCCTATTGATCCCTGAAAAGATGTGGAGCATGAAAGATACCAGACATCTTCTTGAGGCCAGAGCTGGGAACTAAATGAAAAATCCACAGGGGATAATCAGACCTCTTTCCCATGTTCTTCTTTATCCCACACAGTGAACTGAATACCCTTTCCAGACAACCATATTTCCTCTTGGAGGTTAATCTATTGCGGTTTCACACTGAGAATATCAAGAACAATGGAGTGTGGTGAAGTAAAAGCAGAAAGGATCAAGCGCCAACATGCCGTTCTCAATAGTACTTTACTGTAAAACCTCCAGCAGTATTTTGTTTTAAGGAAAAGTGCTAATAATTCAACAAAAAAATGTAAATTTTCTTAATGAGAGGCAATTATATCATTCAGGAAATTATCGTCAGGTAAAAGTTTCTAATTTTTAAGAAAGAAGAAATATGTAAAACTCTCCAGATTTGAGGATATCAATAGACTTGTGGCAAAATTCTGCACTTTTACACTGATGTAGGATGAGCATCTCTGTCCAGATTGCCTGTAAAGTGTAAGTGCTGTCACAGAGCTCTGCACAACTGATGCTCTAACACACACACACACACACACACACACACACACACACACACACACACACTACCCAATTAGCACTTCTTTTTTATTTCTTTTCCTTTCGATAGACTATTCCTCCAAAGACAGGGCTTGGAAGATTTTCAAATTCAGTGTTTTTAGCAGGGAGGATAGAAGCAGAGCTGCACCCAGTCCTGCTGTTCCACAGGGGTTCATCCTTCCTCCCCCAGCCATAATAGTCCCTGTTGAATTTGCTTCTCCTGAACTCTCCCTTGCAAGAAGTAAAGAGCTGCAATGCTGATCTCCAAGCCCATGAGACCCATTTTCCAGTACTACCTGAGAGAGACTTAGATCACAAAAAATGCCTCTTTGCCTTTACTTTGTTACCTAGAAACTTGGTGTCAACATGCCAACCTTCGTTAAATGCAGTTGCTAACCATTTTGATTCCTGAACCAAATCAGCAGCTCTCAGACTGTGAAATTCTTCCCTAATATCAGAGAACATGGTTGAAGCTCTCTTTGCTTTGAGAAATTCACCGACTGTTCTTGTCTCTTCCTGCTGTGCCTCACACTGGTCCATTTGTCATTGTGGAAAACACCCCTCATGACTGAAGAAAATCTTCTTTTCTTTTATGCTTAATTTTATCTTTTTTAGCACCATGAAATTATTTCATTTTTCCGCTGCTTTACTTTTATTCAATTCATTGATGTTACCAGCAGCCCATAAACTGCTCTCTTTCTAATTCCTAATCATTTTTTTCTGTAATTACATGCCCACAAATATGTCTACAAGAGAGACAGACAGACAGACAGTGAGACAGACTCATACACTCAGGCACCCAGGCAACGCCACAAGTGCTCATTCTTGGATGGAAGTTTTACTGTTGTCATAGAGACATATCAGTTCCCTATCACATGAGAGAGATGAATCATTGCTTATGAATATTTATTTAATCTTATGTTTGATTATTCCATTTTAACACCTGTGGTAAAAAATAGATATATCGTTTTCAACATCTTTGCAATTCAACATTTACTTAAAGCCTGAGCCTTTAACAGCCTAGGTATCCCTCCAGCCCTCAACATTTACTTTTAAAGCTAGCATTTCACTCTCTCTAATATATATACATACATATATATATATATATATATATATATGTTAAAACTATTAGTAATTTTGGGACCATTAGTCTGACAAGTGAGTTTCTAAACAAAGAAGGAGTTAGAGTGTGTAAATTGTTATTATACCACTGAGTATTTTCCTATTCTGTGTATTTCTCTGTCAATACGCTCAGCTGAAGAATTATTAATAATTATGAGCTTAATTATTATAAGGCATCTGTTCCTTTTGGATGTCTAACACAATTCCTAGAATTTGTACTGATGAAAAAAAATGTTGGAAATGTCACTAAATTGGGGTTCACTGTCCTGTAACTGACCTCTGTATCACTTTTCAGCTTTAGAATTGCTTTTGCATTGTAGGGCAGGGGATGAGCATTCCACCATTTACATTATAGAAAGAGCTGTTGTGCCCATCTTCCTTTCCGTGCTGCATTAAACAGTTAATGCATAGATAGATGATAGATAGATGATAGATGAATGGATGGATGAATAGATAGATAGATGATAGATAGATAGATAGATAGATAGATAGATAGATAGATAGTATTTCCCCATGACTTCTTAAAAATATTTGACACTTGGACTTTTCTTGACATCAAAGAAATGAAACCAGTTTTTGTTTGACACTAATTCTAGCTCTGAGTTTCACAGAGCACAAAGACTTTTATGAGTAAGTGAAAACAGAGAATTTTAAAGGTGTGGAGGGTTCACGTGGAAAATACCATAGTGAGAAAATCAGAAAGAAGTGAGTTTCTTTGATTATCAGACAAGGGCCAGGCAGTCTGCAGAGGAAGAAGGCTTTGGTACTAAGAAAAGCAAGTGTGTGGATCAAGACAATGATCAAAATATAGGTATTGTTTAAGTTAGAAGTACATGCTTGTAGAAAAGCCTCAACCCAAGTATGCCATAGATTCTCAGAGGTCAAGGAAAGGGCCCTGGGATCAAAAGTGTGGGAGTGCAAAAGCCTTTGCCAACACTTGGGAGCTAACCCAAATATTCTCTATATCTTGGGAAAAAACAGTAATCTTAAATTTGGGTTACTATATTTATCATGTTTTATGCATTACACCTCCCCAGGGCCTTTGGTAAGTAGGTTGTGCACACATCCCCATTTTTATAGATGATGTAAGCACATGACAATATGGTGAAAAACACTGGCTCAGGCAAAGAGGCTTGGACTCAGATTCTGAGTATTCCCCATAGAAGCTACATATTGAGAAAATTGTATTCTTCTAGCCTCTCTTTTCTGATCTAAATAAAAACAGAGAAAATCTAATATTACCCATATTTTGACTTGTCATAAACTTGAGCAAGTGAATTCACACAAATAAAGTCAATTCAGTGGCTAGAGAATAAGCACTCAGTAAGTGTGAGGTCTTGTTACTCTCAGATAATGCAGAGAGATCAAGGACTTATCCAAAGTGATGTGGCTTTACTAACAGCACTGGAAGCTCTCCAATAGTTCACAGTCCTTGAGAAACACACCAAGGCACCTCTCCTGGGAACTCACAAACATCACTGGAGGGGCCCAGGTGCTCTAAGAAGCTTAACTTTATACCAGATCTGCAATGAATACTTAACTGTCTTTTGGCTTGTCTTCACTCAAGTATGATCGAGAATGCTGACAGTTTGCTCCATCATTGATCCACCAATCTCTCCTTCATTACATAGAATGTGAAATGTGTCTGATAAGGAAAACTGTCAGAAGAAGTTCATTGCTATCTGGTCTTACTTGTTTCTATTGTAAAATCTTCCTATGTCCTTTATGACCCATAGAAGAGAAAAGCCAAATTACAACGATACAAGCAGTGTCATTCACGCCCAGCTCAGCTACAAATAGAAGAAAACCAGTCTCACATTTACTTGTGGAAAAGTCAATAGACTGAAAAAGTTTAGGTCTCTAAAATAAGACAAGTATATTGCATTAAAAACGAATAGTAGCTGGGCATGGTGGCACATGCCTTTAATCCTAGCAGTTGGGAGGCAGAGGCAGGCTGATCTTTGTGAGTTCAAGGCCAGCCTGATCTACAGAGTGAGTTCAAGGACAGCTGGGGCTACAGGGAGACCCTGTCTCAAAAAGACCAAAAAAAAAAAAAAAAGCAGTAGAAAGATTAAAAAGCAGTAGAAAACTCTATACTGCTGGCATCAAAAATTTCGGCAGGCATGATGATTTTTGGATCTGCCAAAAATCACAAGATAATACAACTAAAAATTTCTGGGCTGTAGTTACAAAGAAAATTAAGGAGACAAAGCATGCTTGTCAAAATACAAGTAGATGCAGGGGGAAAGTTATCAATAGTCACGAGACCTTCATGATATTGACTTTGGAGAAACAGGAGGAAGCAAAAGAATACTGTTGAATCTAAAAAAATGGGAGAATCCAAAAATAGAGATTAGTTCTAGACAACAATGTGGGACAAATTGAGAATATTAACAAAGACTGCAATAGAGCTGTCCTTTCCAATAGTGTCTGGGTACAAGTAAAATCCAAGGAATTTGTGCAGTTTAGCACATTGAACTGTCAAAACTGATTTCCAGAGCTTTCCTTCAGGGAGGTTCTCCATGCTGTAAAGAAGCTGCTAGATTGAAATAAAAATTTATTAAAATCATGGTAGAGAAATTTCTGTCTTACTTCATTCAGTCTTATAAATGACTTCCCAACTGTTCTGGATAGCTTTAGGGTCAACTTGACACACCTGGGTTGAGGGAGCTTCAGTTAGGGCATTTCCTCCATTGGACTGGCCTGTAGCCATGGCTGTGGGGTATTTTCTTGATTGTTGAATGATATGGGAGGACCCAGTCCACTCTGGGAGTTTCCACCCCTGGGCAGGTTTTTCTGTATTGTATAAGAAAGCAGGCTCAGCACAGGCCAGAGGAGCAAGCCACTAAGCAGCAGTCCTCCATGGCCTGTGCTTCAGCTCCTACCTCTAGGTTCCTACATCAAGTTCCTACCTTGGGCTCCCTGTGACCTGGGAGATGTAAGATGAATAAATTCTTCCCTCCCCAAGTTAGTACTTGTCAGAGTGTTTTGTCACGGAAATTGAAAGCAATACTATTGTCATCTTCTATTTGTTGAAAACCAGTCACTATTCCAGCCTCAAGGGGAGGGTATGATACAATGAGTGAACATAAGGAAGTGAGTAACGCTGGGTACTATTTAATAAGCTGCCTACCACAGTAGTGATTCTAAGAGGTGACAAGGAATGTTTCATAAAAGTGACCATCATATATACCTGGAGAAATGAGTAAATGCCCATGAGGAAAATAAAAATATAATGGGTATTGCAGACAAAGAACATCACATAAATGATGAAAAACATCCTTAGAAACTTTTCTTTCCCTGTGGGAAAAGCAGGACTGGAAAATAAAGATCATAAGTACAAGGCTGCTGAAAGACAACGGTGAAAAAGCTCAAGTTATATTATGCTATGTGTCTTGTCAACTCAGGCTTCTAAACCAAAGTAACATAAATTGAGGGGTTTAAGCAACAGAAATTTGTTTCTCACCATTCTAAAGTCTGAGAAGTTCAAGAAAGAGCAGGGGACCATCAGATCAAGTATTGGGTGATGGTGCTTTGTAGGTATCTGTAAAGAAAAACATCTCTCTTGTTTCTTATAAAGGGACTAATCCTCAGATTCTGGGATTAAAATGTCAATAAATGAACCTGGGGATGTATACACAAAATTCAGTATGCAATAGCCTGAAAAGCCACAGTCTTGCACTCTTGCTTAGAGCCAACAGTAAATTGCCAACATTTTCCAAAGTGGGTCAGTACTTTGAGTATGTTCAAGATGGTCAATGCCATACATTTTTCTAGCTTTATTGCTTCCTGATTCCATATGTAAGAATTATTCAAAGTTTGAAACCTGAGGCTAGATAGGTTGCAGGCCATAGGGGAGAGTTTAATCCTAGTTTTCTGCTAAAGAGATATAGTATAAAGTGATTCCTAATGTCTTATTATTACATCAATACATTAATGAATTTCTAAAGTCTCATCAGAGAAGCTTCTGTATGCATTAACACAGAAACCCACAACTGGCCAACTTGCAGAGAATAAGAGGCTCCAGGGTGCTTATCATTAAATGGGACACCTATATCAAACTTCTGTCTCCCAAAGCTCAGGGATCATTGAGGAAAAGATCAGCAGGAAGACCGTAAGAGACAGAGGTGATAGATGACCATAAGGAGGTAAAGTTTTCCAGACACCTGGTCAGTTACTTGTATGAACTCACAGCAATGGTATCATCCAGAGGTCCCATGCAAACTCATGCCAGAAAAAAAATCCCATCAAAGACAGACATGCAGAAGTGGGTAAGAAACCCCAACACTACCTGGGGAACTATTGGAAACTAATGGCTGCTGGGAGGAGGTGATTCAGTCTCTTTTAAGGATGTGACTTTTAGTAGGTTAATCAGGCACCTGTGGATGAACTTATACTGAAGACCATTGGAGACACAAATTAGACTTTGTAGGCCTTATTATACACATATGTGTGTGAGTATATGTGTGTGTATAGTACATTAATGTGATGGGAGTAGTAAGTTGAAGTATAATTAGGGGAGGGGATATAAACACAATAAAAACTATTGCATGAAGATTGCAAATTTTCAATTAAAAATATCTGAAAAAATGTTTAATGACATAGATATAGCTATATGTACAAAAGAACATGGGCACAACAAAAGCAATGCAAATGTTTGCTACTCATCCCCCTTCTTGACTTTAATATCCTCAATTTTAAGCCAGTATCTCATAAACAACAACAAATATTTATAGCAGCAGAGTAAAATGAGTTGAAATTTCAGCATCAAGAAACTGTTTCACTCCTCATGCAACAAAAGGTGATTAACCCCAAAAGCTACAACTATCCAAAGGGCTGAGAACAAGAGACTGAAGAGCTTGTCCTGGGGTAGGACACCTATTTTTAATCTCTGTCACCAAAGCTTGGGAGTCGTTATGGAAGAGGGAGCAGAACATCTTTAAGAGCTGGGTGGTGGAAGACCACAAAGACAGAGTTTTCCAGGTGGATGGAAGCATGCAAGCTCCTACCACAAAACACCCAGCTTAGGAAACTGGTAAAATGGATAAAAAGCCCCAATCTTAGCTGAGAAATTACTGGCAACCACTGACTACAGGTAGAGGGAGAGTTGGTTTTCTTTTAGGGAGTGGCATTAAATAAGTTGACTAGCTCCAGTGGATAGACTCATACCAAGGGACACTTGGGGACATAAACATAGCTTAGTAAGCCTTAACATATATACAAAAATGAATGAAATCGGGCTGGAGAGATGGCCTAGCAGTTAAGAGTGCCGACCGCTCTTGCAGAGGACCCGGGTTCAATCCCCAGCACCCAAATGGCGGCCAAGAACCGTCCGAAACTCCAATTCCAGGAGAACTTCAGTTCCGGGGGAATCCGACACTCTCTTCTGACCTCCGCGGCATTGCACAACATGGGTGCACAGACTTGCATGCAGACAGTACATTCATACACATACAGAAATAAATTAAAAAATTAAAAAAAAAATTTTTTTAAATGAATGAAATCAGGTAGGGGTGCTGTAGGGGTGCAGATAAGGGGAGGAGCTCTAAATATGATCAAGATGCATTGTATGAATTTGCAAAAATTTAATAAAAATAAGTCATTTCACACTTAAATTATGGAAAGGTAACTAGTATTTCTCTCAACATTCTATACTGCTTTCTCCCAGGACTTGCTTGTAATGAAACAATACTTATAAAAATAAGTAACCAATAACAAATGGAAGGAAAACATTTCTAGGACTACTAACCATCCCAGAACCACAGATTGGTGGTTCTACGTGCTATACTTGTAAAAGGAAGAAATCCTAAGAGCAATTTAAAGAATTCCAGTTATTTTTACATTGTATCATAAATATGCATGTGTATTAAGAGGGTTCACCTCTGACATCATTTTCTTCACCTGTTCTCTGATGATATTTTGGTTGTGACTGTGTGAAAACCCATATTACAGTCCACCTTCTGAGAGATGTTCATTAACATACCTACTTCTCCCACTAGATTATAACCCCAGGCTTGCAGATATCTTATCTTGTTTGACTTTATATATCTGTCTAAGCATCATGCTTAACACAGAGAATACTCTCAGCCAATGTTAAGGACTTGATATGAATTTTAATAGAGACTTTTAAAATATAGATCACAAGAAATCAATCCAGGAAGTATTGACATGTTAATATTGTATCATACAATAAAATGGCAGTTTTCAAACATTAGTCATTAAAATGACCAAAGAATGACGATGTAAAAACACTCAATAATTATGTATTTTAAAAATAAGTAAATTATTTTCAACAAATCCATGAATAATTTGCTGACTTGTGTGAATTTATAAATTTAAATCGCTCATATATGGCAGCAACTGGGCTTCCATTCTTATATTAATTTCTCATTATAGATTACAATAGTTACTAAGTTAACACCAATAATTTTCTACACACTGTAATAAGCGATTTCGGTGATTTCCAATACAAACTTCTGACACAAGTTTACCATTAGGCTAAACTTGACCATTTGAGGGACTAGTAAATACTACATCAACACTGTATCCATTTCAAGTACAGCCAAGTTCACATGTCTTTTTTTTTTTTATTGATGCTTTGTGTATTTCATACATCATTTTCCAATTCAGTTCAGACATATATTCCCTTCCCTTCCCCCTACCCACCCCTACCCATCCCATAACTTTTCTGCATCTTTCTCTTTTTTTGTTTAGTTTTGTTTTGTTTTCATTTTTTTTAACAATAAGTGATAATTTGTGAGTACAAGCATCCTTCATGTAAAACCAATTTGCGAGCAGTTGTGCCCAAACCCACACAACTCATAGGTCCCACCATCCAGCAGGGGGTGCTTGTATGTTCAATCAAGTTGATCAAATGAGTGTCCAGTCTATATTGTTGTAGTTTCACCATTCACCCCAATTGCAGCCCTTACATTCTAACCTGCCCCCTCTTCTGCAGATTGTTCCCTAGGCTTAGAAAAGGGGCACAGGTGGATGAGAAGCAAAACAGTCTACTTTCTCTGGAGCTGTTGTCTTGGTCTCTAGTCAATTCTGGCTGTTTCCTTTCATGGGCTGCCAGCTTATCCAGACATAACCTTTCGATCCTACTAATGAAGCACACGTCTTTATTCTACTCTCACTTTTGGAAATGATATCTATCAACCCACTGCTATATCTGTTTCAACAATTTGTTAGAATTCACAGAACTTATATTTATAATCAAAATTTCAATGTAACAAAAGAATATATATTGGAACCAAAGGGTAAGGCCTGGGAGTGTCCTAAGTACAAACCGTCCATCCTCCTCCTTGGAGTCAGGAAACATCATCTCAGCTTCTATGTCTTATATGGGAATACACCAAAAGCACTACACAATATCAAACTTGCCCCTCCTAGGCTTCAGAGTATAGAGTTGTTGTTGCTGTTGTTGTTATTGCTGCTGCTGTTGCTGCTGCTGCTGTTGTAAATGTGTAAATGTTGTTACTATTGTTGTTGTGTCTCATCTTTATTAGTTGAGAACTCATACAGTATATTTTGTTCATATTTACCCTCTCAGCTCCTCCCAGTTCCCAGTTCCAGCCCCCATTCATACCCACCTAACATCATATCCTCTTGATTTTAAACAAAACTGACTCTCCTTCTTTGCAGAAGGATGAGTCTCATGGGTATATATCCAGGAGTGGTATAACCAGGTCAGGTAGTAGGCTCATTTTGAGTCTTTTAAGGATTCTCCACACTGTTTTCCATAGTGGTTATACAAGTTTACATTCCCACCAGCAGTGGATGAGTGTTCCCCTTTCCTAACTACCTCTCTAGCATTTGGTGTCTTTTGTTTTCTTGATCTTAACCAGTCATATCAGAGTGAGATTATATCTGAGACTGGTTTTAATTTGCACTTCCTTAATTATAAATATGTTGAACACTTTTTAAGATGTTTCTCGGCCATCTTTACTTCCTCACTGGTGAAGTCTCTGTTCAGCTCTTTACTCCATCTTTTGAGTAGGTCATTTGTTTTCTTCTTTATTCTTTAAGTAGTCTATATTCTGGATGCTAATGCTCTGTCAGATATATCAGTGGTGAAGGATTCCTCCCACTCTGTGGGTTTTCTCTGCACTTTATTGATTGTTTCTTTAGCTATACAGAAGCTTTTGAGTTAGATGAGTTCCCATTTGCCAACTGTTGACCTTATTTCCTGCTCAGCTGCTGTCTTATTTAGAAAGTCTTTTCCTATGCCTATGTCTTGTAGGTTGTTGCCAAATTTTCTTCTATCACCTTTGGGGTTTCAGGTTTCATGTTGAGATCATTGATTCATTTAGAGATAATTTTTGTACATGATGAGAAGTAGGGGTTTAATTTTGTTCTTCTATACATGGTGATACAGTTTTGCCAGCACCATTTCCTGAAGATGCTATCCTTCCTCCATTGAGATTGTTTTCCCCCTTTGTCAAATATGAGGTGGTTAAAATTGTACGAGCTCAAGTTTGGATCTTCAATTTTGTTCCATTGGTCAATGGATGTTTTGTGTGAGTACCAAGCTGTCTTTATGACTATGGCCCTGTAATATAGCTTGAAGTCTGGTAAAGCAATCACCCCCACCCCCACCCCTGTATTGTACTTTTTGCTCAGGGTTGATTTAGCTATTCAAGGTCTTTTGTTTTTCCATATGAATTTAAGGAATTTTTTCCAAGTCAGTGAAGAAACTCATGGAGATTTTGATTGGGATTGAATTGAATCTGTATATCAATTTGGGCAAAGTGGGCATTTTTACTTTATTAATTTTTCCAATCCATGAACATGGGAGGTCTTCTTTCCATCTTTTTTCTCAAAGCCAATTTTTTTTTGGTCTTTTCAAGACAGGGTCTCCCTGTAGCCCCAGCTGTCCTGGAACTTGCTTTGTAGATCAGGCTGGCCTTGAACTCACAAAGATCTGCCTGCCTCCCAAGTGCTAGGATTAAAGGTGCGTGCCAACATGCCCAGCTCAAAGCCAATTTTTTATTGAAGCTCTGTGCATTTCATACAAAATTTCAAATCAACTCTAGATCGGTGCCCCCTTCCCTACCCTCCACCCCACCAGAGATCATGCATTCTGCCAAATATGTCTTTCATCTTTTTCTCAGTTGCTCCCAAAATTGTTGATTCAGAAGTTTACTCACCATTTCAGCCAGTTCTTTGACAAAGTCTTTTTTTGTTGATGGTGTTGTTATTCCTTCCAATATTCATCACTTCAAAAATATGCACATATGCATGCCACATATGTCATAGGTTTTGGGATCTTCATCTTATGATTTTTTTTCTTTATTAGGCTGAGGGAGGTCTTTCCATCTTTTGATGTCATCTTCAGTCTCCTTCTTCAGGGGTTTAAATTTTTTGTTGTAGAGGTCTTTAGTGTCTTTGGATAAGTTTGTTCCCAGGCATTTTTAGGCTATTGTGAGTGCAATGGTTACCTTATATTCCTTCTCCAATTGTTTATTGTTGGTGTTATGAAAGGCTACTGATTTTCTTAGGTTAATTTTGTATCCCACCACTTGAATGAATCTGTTAATCATTTCTAGGAGTTTTCTACTTGAATTTTAAGCATCCTTCAGGTAAACTATCATATCATCTGCAAAAAGGGATAGTTTGACTTTCTCTTTTCTGATTAGCCCTTCTTTAATTTCCTGCTCTTGTCTTATTGCCCTAGAAAGCATTTCAAGCACTATGTTAAAGAGGAATGGCAATAAGAGACAGCCTTGCTGGGTTCCTGCATTTAAGAGAAATGCATCTAATTTTTCTCCATTTAGAATGATGTTGGCAGTGGGTTTGCTATCGTGTTGAGGAATGTTCTCTTCAGTCCAATTCCCTCTAGAACTTTAAAAATGAAAGGATGTTAGATCTTGTCAAAGGCTTTTTGTGCATCAATTGAGATGATTGTGTAGTTTTTGTATTTCCATCCATTTATGTGTTTATGATATTTATTGATTTATGTATGTTGAACCATCCCTGCATCTCTCTGTTCATTAATGATATGGGTCTATCATTTTCTTTCTTGTTTGTGTCTTTGCCTGGTTTTGGTATTAAGATGATGCTGGCTTCATAGAAGGAATTTGGGATATTTCCCTCTGTATTCTTCTAAACTGTTTGTGTAGTAATGATTGTAAGTCCTCTTTATATGTTTTATACAATTCTGCTATGAAACCATCTGGGCCCAGGCTTTCTTTAGTTAGGGTTTTTTTTTTATTACATCTTCAATTTCCTCAAATATTATGGTTCTGTTTAAACTGTCAATCTCTTCTTGGTTAAGCTTTTCATTTCCAAGATTTCAGATATTCAACCATTTCTGTTAGGTTTTCAAATTTAGTGGAGTACAGGTTTTTGAAATATTCTCGGATAATTGTCTGGATCTTTTCTTTGTCTGTTGTGATGTTTTGCCTTTCATTGTGAATACTATTGATTTGGAGTTGCTCACTCTTTCTTTAGATTAACTGAACTAGAGGTCTGACAATTTTGTTTAACTTTTCAAAGAACCAGCTTTTGGATTCACTTATTCTTTGTATTGTTTTCTTTGTTTCTATTTCATTGATTTCTGCTCTGATTTTTTGTTATTTCTTCCTGTCTGTTGGGTTTAGGGTTCATTTGTTGTCTCTCAAGTGTTTTTAGCTGCAGTGTTAGATCATTTATTTGTTCCCTTTCTGTTCTTTTGATGTGGGCACTTAGTGCTATAAATTTCCCTCTCAAGACTGATTTTAAAGTATCCCACAGGTTTTGTTGTGTCATATTGTCTTTTTCATTCAGTTCCATGAATACTTTTATTCCACTCTTTATTTCTTCCCTGACCCATTCATTATTCGGGATTGTGTTATTTGGTCTCCATGTGTTCTTCTAGATATTAGGGCTTATTCTGGTGTTCATGCTGAGCTTTATTGCCCTGTGGTCTGATAGAATGCATGAAATTATTTCAATGCTTTTGTATTTGTTGAGATTTCTTTTGTGTCCCAATATGTGGCTGATTTCGGAGAATGTTCCTTGACATGCTGAGTAGAAAGTATATTTTCTGGTGTTTGGGTGGAATATTCTGTAGTTGTCTGTAAGGTCCATCAGTTTTGATGTCTCTCTGTTTATTTTTTGTCCTTTTTGATCTATCCAAGGGTCTCAGTGGGGTGTTGAAGTCTCCCACTATTAGTGTGCTGGGATTAATCTGTAACTTGAGGTCATGCAGAGTAGTATTTATAAAGTTAGGTACACCAGAGTTTGGTGCATAAACACTTAAGATTGCTAAATGGTTAATTGTTCCTTTGACAATGATATAATGGCCCTCTTTGTCTCTTCTGATTAATTTCACTCTGAGGTCTATTTTGTCTGATACTAGAATAGCCACTCCTGCTTGCTTCTTGGTACCATTTGCTTAGAATATTTTTCCATCCTTTCACTCTAAGGTGGTATCTGTCCTTGAGGGTGAGATGGGTTTCTTAAAGACAGCATATAGAAGGATTCTGTTTCCTAATCCATTCTCCCAGTCTATGTCTTTCGATTGGGGACTTTAGACCATGAATATTTGAGGTTATTATTGAGAGATGTGTGTTTCTTCCTTTCACCTTTATTTCTTTGCATTCTTGGTCTAGGTTTGTATTTTCTCTGTTATACTTTTGTTAATTTCTCTAATTGCTTAGGGATAGTTGCTGCTTTCCTCTGTTCTTTGGATTGCTTTGAGGATTTTCTGAAATGTTGGTTTTTTAGACGTGTATTCTTTCATTTGTTTATGTCATGAAAGATTTTTCTTTCTCCTTCAAATAAAATTGACGTTTTTGCTGGGTATAATAGTCTGGGTTGGCATCTAAAGTCATTTAGCACTGGGAGTACTTTGGTCCACATTCTTCTGGCTTTCATGGTTTGCATTGAGAAGTCAGCTGTAATTCTGATGGGATTTCCCCTTATTTTTTCTTTGTTTGTTTGTTTTGTTTTTTTGTTTTGGTTTTATTTTTTTTATTTTTAATTTAATTTTTTTATTGATGCTTTGTGCATTTCGTACATCATTTTCCAATTCAAATCAGGCATTTTTCCCTTTCCCTTCCCCCCCCACCCCATCCCAGATCATGTATTTTGCCATAACTGTCTTGCATCTTTCTCTGTTTTTTTTTTCCCCCTTATATGTAACTTGTTTTTCTCTTGTGGCTTTCAGTATTTTGTCTTTGTTTTGAGCATCTTGTGTTTTAACTATAATATGGCATGAGGAATTTCTTTTCTGGTTTTGTCTATTTGGTGTTCTATGTGCTTCTTGTATTTGTATGGGTTTGTCTTTTTTCAGTTTGTGGAAATGTTCTTCTATTATCCTGTTGAAGATCTGGTCAATACTGTTGTCTTGGGATTCTTCTCCTTCCTCTATCCCTATGATGTGTAGGTTTGGTCTTTTTGTAGTGTCCCACATTTCCTAGTTGCTACACTCCTGTGTTATTTTTTTTTAATTTTTCATAATCATTACTTGAGCATTCTAGTTTCTCCATGTTATCCTGTAGGTCTGATATTCTTTTTTCTGCTTAATCCATTCTGCTTCTGAGGCTTTTTCCCATCCTTTCCTGTTGATTGGATGAATTTTCAATTTCCTTTTTCATTTCATCTTGTGATTTCTTTAGTATTTCCACTTCCTTTTGGAGCCTGTGATTCTCTTCTTATAGCTCCTTGCTTTTCTAGTCAGTTTCTTTTTTCATTTCAGCTTGGGATCTTTCAGTGTTTCCATTTCCTTCTGGAATTTGTCATTTTCTCCCTTTAGTTCTTTCCAACATTTGTCATTATTTCTCTCTAGGTCTTTCTTGAGTTTTTCATTCTCTCCCCATTAGCTCTCTGATTTGTTCTTTATATTCTTTGATTTCTTTGAATATGTCTACAATTGTACTTCTAAGGTCCATGTCTTGGTTTCTTTCCAGGGAGATCTCATTGTAGGAATCTTCTGTGGGTTTGGTAGAGATCAGTGTGGATTTATTATGAGCTTTCCCCATGTTGTTGTTTCTTTGTGTCTTTGGTATGTGGCTTTGTTTTTTTGTTTGTTTATTTGTTTCTTTGTTTGTTTGGATTCTGTTGCATCAGTGTTGGCTGCACAGACTAGAATCACTAACACTCCACCTGCTAGAACTTCTGCATCACAGATCCACCAGCTTGGGGGGGTGCTGCTTTGGCCTGCACACAGGTACCCTGTTGGCCTGCTGGCCACCTATCTAGGTCTGCCCATGCCACACCGCTTGCTAGAACCCCAAGGTGGGAGGTTTCTGGTGGTACCAAGCCTACATGTGGGGGGGTGAGGGAGATTGTGTGCAAAGCTCCAAGGCAGGTGTGCCTCACTTGGACGTGTGCTGGTTGCCTCTCTAGGTCTGCCTATACCTATTCTTTTCTTTCTAAATTGAATGAATTCTTCATCTTGTTATGAATCAAGTTCACTATTTATTGGTAAAATTTATATTAATTTTCATATCCTTAATTATAATTAAGTGGTCATAGTTTTAGTAGCTAAAAGAGCATTTTATATAAAATGTATTTAACATGCTCAGTAACTATTTTCTAAGCCAGAGGATATAATGAAATGTTAAGGATAAATATATACTTAGGTCCTAATTCCTGTCTGCTCTTAAGGAGCCACTAAATCTCTGGCTTTAATAAAAATGTAAGGTTGTAGCCCACCTAAGTCTGGGACTTCAGGAGGCCAATTGTGGCAGAAGTTCTGAGAAATAATTATCCTGAACTACATTTCTGCAACCAGAGAAAAGTTGCAGCAACATCCTGCAATCATACCTCACCAGAGACCAGAACTAGGCCTCAGTCTCTCTCAAGATGCTCCTACTAATACCAGCCCCAGACCCACCTACACCCATTGCCCCATCTCCTCATCCCCACTTCCTTGAAAACTCATTTCCTTGTGTGCCTGGGTATAAAACTGACATTTGGGGTACATTCTAATGCTGGTCATCCTAATTCCAGCACAGACAGTCTAGCCACTATGCAAGTAGTCGATCTTTACTGCATCTTCTTTTGCTGTCTTCAATAATCACTCTCTTTAAATTGCACTTCCATTTTTGAGCCATAAACATGCTTTGCAACCTGTAGATGTTTCATGAATAAAAAATTTTAGTATATGTGTGACATATATAT
>VZQC01013302.1:1059784-1093364 GCA_009823505.1 Rhizomys pruinosus
TGTTGTCCGCATTTGTTTTACATAAAATGTGTAGAGCAATAACTTTGGGATTGGCACACACAAATGTTTTCCATAATTTCTCTGTTGTACAGTATCACCTTGTAGCATTCTCTTTAAGATGATTTAATGTAAAAAATTAAGTTTGCTTCCCAAGTTAATCATATATAGTCACCCAAAACAACATGAGTGAATTTGATGAAATCTGTGCCTTGATTCCACCCTATAGTTACGTACAATACAACTGTCTTCTGGAGATTCATGGGTTAAAAAAAGGGGGGGATACAGATAGACATGAAACTTTTTTGTCAAAACCCTTGCAATTCAAATCCTAAAACTAACTATAGATGTTCTTTTAATGATGCTTAAATTTCTGGACAGAAAAATTGGGATGTTTGTTTTTGCTTTTGCATTTTTATATTCCTTCTAGAGTATAAAAACATGGCCAGGGAAATTTATATGACAAACTATCTGGTCAGGATGGCAAAAGAAAAAAATATAGAAAAGTAAGAGACATGGAAAGGCGATGAAAAGTGGGTTCTGGATCTGGAGTGTCATATCATCCACCATATTATGGGTTAGGGAGAGACACAAGAATTCAGTCCGTAATGCCTGCCTGTTCTATGATAGGCACTTAAGTCACTTCCAACTACCAACAATAATACTAATATTGCACTATTATTTCTATATACCTCTACAGACACATGTAAGTATGCATTGGGGGTTCTATCCAGAAGCAGAGTGCACACATGTGTAGTATTTAGTTTAAATGACTATTCCTATATTGTTCTCTGAATAGCTTCCCTAGTCTATATTCTCTCAAGCAAAGTTTGAGGGTTCTTACAACCTTGTCTACTAAATAAAAATTGACACATATATCTTTTATAATCATTTCTAATCTAGGAGTTTAAAACCAAATCATATGTAAATTTGTATCTCTGATTATAAAAAAATTAGCATCTGTTTGAATTGGATGTTTTAATGTTATCTCCGAGTTGTAAATTCATCTCTTCCCCACTTGTTTTCTATTGCTTTGGGTTTTTTTTTTTTCCTTATTGATTTAATGAAATTTTTTGTATATTCAGATAATAGTGCTTTGTGCTTTTAAAACTTAAGATATAGTCTCCTACAATGTTAACTAATACATCTTTCCATAGTGCCTGTGTTAATTAACAAAATGTCATGAATTGGGTACCTTATAACAAAAAATTTATTCTTCACAGTTACTGAATGTTAGATGTCTGAAAACAAAGTATTAGCAAAGTCACTCTCCTCCAAAATCTCCAGGGAGCCTCTTCTCTTTTCTAGATTCTTGTCAGTTCTGCTATTCCTTGACTTATCACAGTGTAATTCCGATCTATGCACCATTTTCACTTGACTTTCTTCCCTCTGGGTTTCTATGTGCCTGTATGTCCCATGGCCTTCTCATAAGGGCACCAGTCATAATATTTAGGTCCCACTCTAATGCAATATAACTTCAATATCTTCCAAGATCCTATTTTCAGATACAACCATATTCTAAGTGTTCTAATTTGTTTTGCATTGCTGTGACAAAACACTCTGACCGACACCAACTTGGGGAGGAAAAGGTTTATTCAGCTTATATCTCCTGGGTCACAGTTCATCACTCAGGGAGCCTAAGGCAGGAACTCAGGGCAGGAACCTGGAGGCAGGAGCTGAAGCACAGGCCATGGAGGAATGCTGTTCACTGGCTTGCTCCCCTGGCTCATGCCCAGCCTGCCTTCTTATATGGTACACAACAACCTGCCCAGGGAGGTAGCACCCACAGTGGGCTGGACCCTCCCACACTGCCCAACAATCAAGACAACACTCCACAGATGTGGCCCCAGGCCAGTCCAATGGAGCCAATTCCCCAATTGAGACTCCCTCAACCCAGGTGTGTCAAGTTGACACAAAAGCTATCCAGCACACTAAGGTTCTGGGTAGACTAAATATTGTTATACATTAAGATTCCCAGTTTCTACACTCCATGCAGAACAATCTGATAGTTATTTTATTACTGCCCTCTTTGTTGTATTCTAGTCTTAAGAAGACACCAAGCCGGGTGTGGTGGTGCATGCCTTTAATCATAGCACTTGGCAGAGGCAGATGGATCTTTCTTGAGTTCAATGCCACCTGGTCTACATAGCAAGTTCCAGGACAGCCAGAGCTACAGGGAGACCCTGTCTCAAAAAAAAAAAAAAAAAAAAAGACACCAAGTTTCTCAAGGTCATCAAACAACATGACTGATGTTTATTCTTTTCATATATAGAGATCATATAGCTGTTATTTTCTGTATTTATTACTGTAAATTAAATTTTAACCTCTAATTTATGGGTCTATCATGCAGTACATGCTATCAGTAAACCATTCTGTATAGTACATGTTATGATTTAGATAGTGTCTCCTCTTTGTGGCTCAGATGCAGAAAGCTTGGACTTCACAGTAATGGTATTAGAAGGAGTAGAGAGCTACTGGGAGGTGTCTGTGTCATCAGTGTCCTTAGGAAGGGGTTGATGATGGCTCCTTGGAGTGGATTAGTCCCCTGAGAAATGTTCTCATAATGAGGTGGCTTGTCTGACTACTGCCTATTCTGCTTCCTCTCCCATGTGATCTGTTTCACATACATACTTCTCAACACTCTCATACAGGCTCTGTTTATATGATACCATCTACCACACTGTGAAATAGTCCTCAGAGGGCCTTCATCAATGGTTAAACATATGTGGTCACCCAATCTTGGATTTTCAAACCCTAAAAGAGTGAGCAAAATGAACTGCTTGATTATAAATTTCCTAGCATTGGGAATTTTGTTATAGCAACAAAAAATAGATTTTGACAATATCCATAATTCTTGGAGAATTTGAGGCAGACACCAGCTCTCAAAATTCCACACACTTTTACACACACACACACACACACACACAATATTAACCATACAGAAGCCATTATGCCATGGTCTTAGCCAATATCCATGTCAGAACCTATTCTAAGGTGATATTTTCACAATGAAATTGCAAGTTACATTTCTCTAAGATTCTAGTTTTGTGATTCTAGTTTCCACCTTTGGCTCTTATGATATTTCCACCCCCTCTTCCTCAATGGTCCCTGAGCCTTGTGTGGCAGAGGTTTGATATAGGTATCCTATTCAGGTTTTCTTTAGGGGTGGGATGCAAAATAGGTTAACCAGGCTCCAATGGATGATGCACACTACAGGACTTTGGGGGATACAAGCTTAACACTATAGGTCTTAATATATATGACAGTATACATGAAATCTGTTGGGGTGACTATAAAAGTAGCACAGAACGGGAAGGGGGACTAGACATGATCAAAATATATTGTATGAAATTCATAAAAATTTAATGAAAATTTCAGTTAAAAAAGATTCTAGTCTTTTACAGCATCCTACAGATTTTACCTACCTTTATCACCAGGGCTTTTTCAAAACAAATGACTATGCAAAAAAAATCATTTCTAATTTTGGAGCATGTACTTCTTCATTTTCGTTATTTAAAATTCCAACACATCCAGCAGGGACTTGGGAATATTCTCTGTTATTTAAATTTCATAAGTCAGTGAGAAAAATAAAGAAAATGCAAACTGGCTTAAAGTATTAGTCAAACTCCAGTTTCTAGATCACCAGGTTAAAGTTTCCAGCAAAGTTGTTAATATTATGGTATTCCTTCAGAAAACAGATAGTTCTTATTTCTTGCAATGAACCAGGCTAAGCACCAAGAACACAGCTGTGAACATGGGAGGTTTCTGGTGGCAATGTCCCAGGACACCACCCACTCCTAAGTCACATCTCTGAACTAAGCACTTTTACTACAATATCAAGTAAGTCAGGATTCCTATATTTGGAAACCATTGTTATAGGGCAATTAGTTTAGAAACTTTAAGAACAAAAGAAACCAAAAAAGAATAATTATAGAAATTTTAACCATTCAAAGCTACTGTGCTTTGAGGAGATAATGAAAGATGCCTGGCAGAGAAAGGGGTCAGGGAGCAGGGGAGAAACACTGCCCTTTGGAACAGAGTTCACTGCACTTCTGTTTTCATAATAGTTCTCTTTATGATCATTATTCTCTTGCTGCACAAGGCCTCTGTAACCCTGACTTATTAATATTCCCCTAACATAAAGCAAACCAGTATGCCTAAAAATGGAAATGTCACAAAATAAAACACATTTGTTCTTCATAAACTTTCATAAATGAATCATATTTCAGTAGAATTTTTAAAACTTTGGTTTTATTTTTATATCTTAAAAATAAATATAATTGTTTCTTTTGTGTCTAAATTTCCCATGCAAGCAGTCTAAGTATTTTATCACAAAGAATAAATAAATGTAAGACAAAATATTGAAGAAAAAGATCCTCAAAAGAGTCGTTTGATAGAGGGGGGAAATGAAAGTATGAAACTGAAAAAAATATTTTCTTGATGAGGGAAAAGGCCAGAAATGAAGAAATAGGAAAACCAACAAAGGAGAAAAAGAGAGAAAATAATATAGAACTGCATACTCTGAGAAGCAAGACATGGAAAATCTATGTAGCTAGTAAATGACCAGGTTTTCAGAGCAGGAGCATCTAGACCAGTGTGAAGAGGCTGATTTGGCAAGTGGCGGAAAGGAATTGGAAGGCTTGGTCATGCTCAAAACTGAAAAGAAATAAGCAACAGAAAACAGGAAGCATACATCTTACTTCTGTGGAAATGATTACTCTGTGAATCTTCGGGTTTCCATACTTCCAGGGAGTTTTGACTGGGGGCCTTGAGATGAGGTGATAGAAGAAAAGGTTTTTCCTTCCTGGGAGAAGGCCAATACCCTCAGAGTGATTAAAAATACCTCCTAGCCCTCTTGGAGTTCCACTCCATTGCTTTTTATGTCTAATCCCTTTTCTGCCCTATTCTATACCACTGTCCCCTCAAACATAATGAGAAGAATACAAAAGGAAAGAAATACTTGGATGAGAAACACATACATAGGGTGGCCAAGGGTGGGATTTATGTCCCTTGCTGATCCCACACATTTTCTACCTCAGTGACAGCAGTGGTCACACTTTGTTTGCATGTTCATGTACTGCTAAGTTTTATGTGTCAGTCACTGGACTAAGGGATGATTAGATAATTAGTAAATGTTATTTCTGGGTGTGTCTGTGAGGGAGCTCTGAGAAGAGATTAAAATGTGAGTCGCTGGACTGAGAAAGATCCATCCTCATCAGTGTAAGTCTACATCCTCTATTCCACTGAGGACTCAAGAACCAGGTCTGAGGAGGGTGAATTTTCTCTTTCTCTCATCTTGAGCTAAGACAACCATCTTTTCTTGCTCTTAGATATTTAGCTTCAAACTGTGTGTTGCATTTTTGGTGCTACTGCCTCTTACAAGTTCATACTTAGACTGAATCACATAGCCAGCTTTCCCAGTTCTCCAGTTTAGAGAAAGCATAGCATGAGGCTTCTGGGTTTCCATAGTTACCCTCTGTCTTCCCTCTCTATTCCTCTGTCTCAACAAATAGATTAGATATGAGAAATGATAAACAGAGAGATGATGATAAAGGATAGACATAGATAGATGATAGATAGATGATAGATAGATAGATAGATAGATAGATAGATAGATAGATAGATTAGATACATACATAAGATACATAGATGATAGATTATAGATATATACATAGAAGATACATAGATGATAGATGATATACATAGATAGATAGATAGATGATATATTGATGACACATAGATGGATGATAGATACATAGAGAGATACATAGATAATTTCCTATTAATACCATTTATATGGAGAATCTTTAATAATATACTCTACAAGGGCTAGAAAGATGGCTCAGCAGTTAAGAGAACTGGCCGCTCTTACAGAGGACCCAAGTTAAGTTCCCAGCATCCACATGGCAGCTAACAGCCATCCATAACTCCAGTTCCATGGGATCTGATGCATTCTTCTGACCTCCACGGGCACTGCATGACATGGATGCACCTACCCGCAGGCAAGCAATATGCTTATACACACAAAAATAATAAATAAAATATTTTAATAATATACTCTACATGCCATCTATAAGTATAGATCATTCTGTGTAGTAATCCCTTTATCTTAAGTTTGACCCCTAAGCAACACCCAAGTATACAAAGGATTATACTATTTGATACTATGGAAGAATTCAAATTCAGCACTTCACTCTAAAATCTGGGTAATACTATATTGAGTGCTTTTTAAGAACTTACTGTGTCACATTAAAATCCTAGGTGGCATTAAATACATGTCAACTAGTATCTAAATCCTGGAAATTTTACAATAAAATAAGACATGCCATGAAACAATGAATCACGCAATAGCAAATATATATAGATCACAGAGAGAAAAAAATCAGAGGAGGATCTGTTTCAGAAACTTACATGTTTCACCAAGAGAAATAAAAAGGTTGGCCAGTTTTATTAACTAGAATTTATATTACAGAACAAGTTAATTATAATTTACACTATAGAAAAATATATTAAGAAAAAATGGAAATTAGAACACTGAACATCATCCCTCATGTTATGTCTTCACACAGATGTAACATGTGTTTGAGGTCTACTTCAAAGAAGGGAAGCGTCATGACTTTTATATGTAGCTGCAATCTCTTGATAGCTTGTCTGCAGCCAACATATCTACCTTAGTTATGACTAAATAAAATTAATTCTGCAAGAAAAGGACTATTCAAGTGTTGGGCAAATGTCTAATCAGTTGAAACAGTTTTTTGAGGCATGCTAACTCCACTACACTTAATTATGGATACCATTTACAGTAAAAGGAGCTGGCTAAATTAACACATTGAAATTCAGATATAGGGAAACAATCAGGAGATAATTCGCAATTGATAGAAGAATGTTTGTTAGGTTAATTAAGTTCCCATCAGTTACTCAATAACTTCTATCACTTTAGCCATAATCAACAAGCTAACCAGAAAAAAAGTTATAGACAATAAGAAGACAGGTCCCAAAGGATAAACCCAGTGGGCAGTAAGTGAATAATTTTCAAGATATTTGCCTGAAACCAACTCTAAAGTCCAAAGTTATATCCTAAGGAGAAAAACAAATAGTGAAATTTTTAAGCTATTTTTTGGAGAAAAAGTAGAACTGAAGCTATTATGAAATACTTCAATTTAAGAATGTTACAGTTTTCTTAATGAACAGTTAAGAAAGTACTCAGAAACACATTTCCTCAACAAAATCTCTTAGGACTTATGTAATGTGGGTACTTTATCAAATGAAATATCTAACTGATGTGGCTATCAAGTTAATATTCTTTTTCATTTCAAAACTCATCAGTTTTCAGGATTACTCATAACAGAACAGTAGGCATTAGTTGATGATCCTAACAAACAATTATAATTGTGTGGTTCAACCATTTTTTAAAATTCTTCAGGAACTAAAGTCTGAATATGAAATAGCCCTAGAGACTCGTGTTAAAACCCAAGCACTACTTTGGGAGATTCTGCAAAGTTTAGGAGCAGGATCTATTAGGAATTAGTCCTTTAGACACAGGTCCTTGGATGTAGTTTGTCTATTCCTGTCCTCCTCCTCCTCCTCCTCCTCCTCCTCCTCCCTCCTTCTCCTCCTCTTCCTTCTCCTCCTCCTCCTCTTCCTCCTCCCTCTCTACTTTAATTTAATAGCATATTCTTTGCTGTACCTCCTGGCTGCCATGAAGACTTCTACTCCAACACAATTCATTTGCTATGATACTGTGCCTTACACAGGCTCAGAATCAGCAGAACCAAGGTTTATAGACTGACATTTATTAAACCATAAGTTAAGTTAATTTTTCCTTTAAGTTGTTTCTATAAAATATATGGACACAATGACAACAACAACTGACTAATACAACAACAAACATTCTGTAACTTTTTAAAGAAGAGACAAAAATAAAATTAGCTCTACAATGCAAGATATAAAAGTGGCCAGAATAGAAATAAAGTTCTCTTTCTGTGTAGATGGAGGAAGAAAGCAAGGTTCAAGGGCTGCCCCAGAAGCAGAAATGTTGAGGAAAGGACACTGAAAAAGAATAATACATGTGCACAAGGCTCTCAAGACATCTGCAGGAATCTTCCTTTGAATTGTTAACTCAGTGATTACCTACATATCCATGTGGCAATATTGCATGAGGCATGATAGAGAACAGCAACTAGGAGCTGTAGCTCATTGGGGGCCCCAGAAACCATACACTGTGCATTAGTGAGAAGTTCTGATTATCCAAAATGAGTTCTTCAAATTCCACATGCATTCAATTGAGATGCCAGAAAGAGTACATATTGAATATCATATCACTTTGATTCTAGAAGAATGGCTATTTTTGTTATATGCATTACAAGCCTCAACAGAAGAAAACCTATGAGCCAGTAAATTAATAGGTTGCCCAGACACAATCTAACATACTTTAATAATACAGCCTTGCAGTAATGTAAGCTCATAATGTTTCAAATGCAATAAAAATTACTATATGTCCTAAAAAGCAGGAAAGTATGACACATAGTTAAGAGGGGGTGGAGCATGTTAAAATGCAACCAAAGATACAGTAGATACTGGGATTAACAAAAGTATTAGAAATGTATTCAAGGATTCAAAGGAAAACGCAGACATATGAGTAAATAGAAACCCAGTGGAGGAATAAAGATTGACAAAGAAACAAAAGGCAATTGTATGTCTCAGAATTCTTGTAAAATAAAGAAATGATTAAATAATTTTGGTAGTCAATTGGTTACTACAAAAGGACAGCAATAGAAGTTATCTATACAGAAGGAGAGAAAGAGAGAGAGAGAGAGAGAGAGAGAGAGAGAGAGAGAAAGAAAGAGAGAGACTAAGACTTAGAAGTAAACAGAGTCCCAGTGACACCTGAGAGAATATCAAGAGACCGAGGACATATGTAATAGAAATGGACTTCAGGGCCACCACTGTACACAAGTCAATTCTTCCAAAAACCTCAATAAGCTCAGCACTAGATTCTCAACTAAAGCTTCCATATAAGAATTCAGTGTAGCAAGCATCTGATTTTATGCATGTGATGACCTGGAGCCACTTAGCCATCTAGATTTCTGACCCAAGAACTGTAAGCTAATTGTAAGCTAATAAATAGGTATTAATTTAAACCAGTATATTCATGATAGTTTGTGAAGTAAGAACAGATTATTTTATTTTTTATTTGTGTATGTACACATGCATACACAGGCAAAAGAGGGCCCTGGATCCTTGAAACTGGAATTTCAGGTGGTTGTGAGCTGCCCAACATTGGTGCCCAGATCTTCTAGTACAGCAACAGGTGCTATTAACCATTTAGCCATCTCTGTAGCCCCAAGGTTCTTTCATGAACATGAAATAAAACATTATTTAAAGGAAACAAACCACATATCCATGATGAATGATCATCTTTGAAACCCTACAGGAATTTCAGTCTTCCACCTATACACATACACACAAAAAAAGTTGAGGTAGAAAATGATGTTAAACATCATTAATTAATTCAGAAGAGTCTTTTGACTTTCTCAGAAGAGAGCCAGCACTTTCACTTTATAGGATGTGAATAAAGGATAAAGAATAGTAAATGGAATGGAGTGGGAAGTCCCTAAACATATGATCAAGTACAGAAGACACGAAATACAAACACACTGCGGGTTCTAAAACCCAGATTACCTACATAGTGACGTATTTTAGCCCTGAAGTGGGATAATCGAGGAAATCATCACTTAGGCAGAGAAACAAGCAAAATTTCAGAGTTTTGTTCCTGTTATCCAACCTGTCAGATGATTGTAAGGCATCCAGGAATAAAAGGAAGAGTGCTTTTATCCACCTGAGCGGCGGCTGTGGAAATGAAGATGGAAAATCAAACACACTGTATATAAATGTAGAAAGAATTGTTATAAATAAAAAGAAAGCACAAATAAACACTTCTTGGTTTTTATGTGAAAAGATGGATTCTGTGCCCAGCCCCATTGAGTTGGGTTTTCCCCATGTTTCTCATGGTGGGAAGAATGTACACATATCTGCACAATGTGCAAATCTAATTATAATATGCAAGGTCAAGTAGCAGCACAGAAATAGAAACTGAGTTCTGAAGAAAGTGCAGACCATGGGGTGAGACAGCCATGTCAGCAGAATCAACAGAAGTTTTATAAACCTCACATTGTTCATACTTGACCACATGTAAGACAAACTTTCTGTACATCGCAGTCTCTAATAAACAGAAGGTTGGTGGGGGGGAGGAGAAGGAACAAATGTTTAAGAGCTTTTTTTGAGATAAAAGTCGATGTCACTAGAGGCTGAAGTGAAGGAAGAATATTCAGTTACCTTTAGAAGAATTTCCTGAACTGCATGCTGCTTCTGAAAACATAGAGTACCAGGCATTATCAGCAATACTCTGTTTTATTCTGGATGTTATTACCTGAAATGCCTTAACCATTTACACCATAAACCAAATCCCCAATATGAACTGATTATAAGAGGTCATGTATCCACATTTCAGATAAGAATCTTAAGTGACTCTCTATCCTACTACAAAGATACTTATTCATCCATGTTTGTTGTTGCTCTATTCACAATATCCAGGAAATGGAAACAGCCTAGATGTCCATCAACTGATGGATAATGAAAATGTAGCTTATGAATACAGAAGGCTGACAAAGCAGAAAGCTAAGAGCTCATGTCTTCAAGCATGCCCAAGAAACAGAGAGATGGCAGACTGGAACCCACCCCCAGTGATGTGCTTCCTCGAGCAAGGCCATACTTCCTAAAGGTCCCATTTCTTTCCACAAGTGGATGAGCTTGTGGGAGGCCTTTCTCATTCAAACCAACAAAGGAGTTACTGCAATCGATGGTTACTGAAGCAAGGATGTGCCCCTTATGAAGTAAGTGCCCATGCCCCAGTAAACAGTCCCATACCCATACACATACAGGCTGCACTAAGTGGACTCGGTCTGTTTTTTTTTAAACAAAGACTATCTGAAATTGAGGGTTAAAGGTGGGGGGGGTGATGGGGATGATTTTAAGAAGGAAAGAGAAATAATATGATCAAAATGCATCACATGGAGCTGGAAAGAGAGCTCAGTGGTTAAAAGCACTGCCTGCTCTTCCAGAGTTTGGGTCCCAGTGCCAACATGTCAGTTAACAACCAACTTGGCAGTTAACAACCAATTTTAACTCCAGTTCCAGGCAAATCCATGCCCTTTCCTGCCCTCTATGTGTATTGCATGACATGGGTGTACTTAACATGTAGGCAAAATACTGTTATACATAAAATAAAGATATTCTAAATGAATTGTGTGTGAGTCTGTGTGTGTGTGTGCATGAAATTCTCAAACAATGAAAGTATGGTTCTGAAAAGAGAATTTTAGGTGTCTCCAGTTAACTTTATTTCTGCATGTGTGCAGGTGTGCATTCAGGTATTCAGGTGTGTGCATTTGTCTGTGAAGACCAGAGCACACCATTAGGTGTCATTCCTCAGGACCAGATACTTTCATTTGTTGTGTGGTGCTGCTGCTGTTGAAGATCTGTCGTTGGCCTGGAGTTCATTGATTAAGCCAAGCACGTTGGTCAGTGAGCCCCAGGGATTTGGTGGTCTCTGCCTCCCCAGAGATAGGATTACAAGCCTTCCCGATCCATCGTGTCCTACTTTTTTCACATGGGTCCTGGAACTTGAACTCAGGTTCTCAGGCTTTACAACTAGCACTTTACCAACCCGAATATCTCCCCAATCCCTGGAGTTAACATTACTAAAGCTTAAAGTTTTCATTATCTCTTCACAGAAACTTCCTGTGGATTTCAGAGTTTATGAAGGCTTGGGCTCCCTATGATTAAGCGAACCTAGATTTCTCATTTACAAACAGGTGCTGTGTTTTATTAAAAGAAAAAAGACAGAGAACAAAGTGACTTGATTAAATGCAAACTTCAAATACAATAAAAGTGCACCCACTTTGAATTAGTCATTCTAAAGCATCCCTTTCTCTAAAGATAGCCTACTGGAGAAATGAACACAGTGCTTAACCACAGGGTATATAATTCACACTAATTAAACATGGAGCTTATGGGTTTGAGCCCATGGTATCCAGTCATAGATGATGACGTTTAAAAGTTGCATAAACTTTTCCTAGTAACTAAAAATGAAGGGAGGCTATTTGGAAGTTACTTACTCCATCAAACACAAACTGAAATTTGTGGTCACTTTAAATATTTAGCTGGTAGCTTAGCTTCTTAAAAGGCTATTTACTTGACATAAAAAGAAGTGAATTTGGGCTGGAGAAATGGCATAGCAGTTAAGAGCACCGACTGCTCTTGCAGAGGACCCGGGTTCGATCCCCAGCACCCACGTGGTGGCTGAGAACCATCTGTAACTCCAATTACAGGAGAACTCCAGTTCCAGGGGAATCTGACACCATCTTCTGACCTCCGTGGCATTGCACGACACGGGTGCACAGACCTACATGCAGACAGTACATTCATATAAATAAATAAATAAATAAATAAATAAATAAATAAATAAATAAAATAATTTTAAAATAAATAAATAAAATAATTTTAAAATTTCTTTAAAAAGAAGTGAATTTAAAGTCAACACCACCAGGCTTCATTTGCCTTGAAACATAAAAACCAAACAGTAACTAATAACACCATAGCATTATATTTATGCCAATTGTACATCAACAGCTGCATGATATACTAGGTCTTTACAGATGAAGAATGCAAAATACCTTCTCCCAAGTACTTCCAGTGCAGAATTTCAAGGATTTGCCAGGTGCTCTGATGGAGGGTAGTAGGCAACAACTTCCTAATATGTGAGCAGAGGTCTATGATACAATTTAATTTTTTATTTATTATTTTTATTTTATATGTACGAGTGTAATCCCTGCATGTAGGTAGTCATGTCCTGCAATGCCCTGGAGGGTGTCAGATACCCTGGAATTGGAGTTACAGGTGGCTGTCAGCCACCCTGTGGCTGTTGGGAATTGAACCCAGGCCCTCTGTAAGAGCAGCCAGTGCTTTTTACCACTGGGCCATCTCTCCAACACCAAATTATATATTTTGCAAGTGAAAGAACTCAATGACAAAGGCAGCATGATACAAAAGAGGGAAGCCAGAGGGGAGAAGCATACACCTGGATGAACCAGAAGAGGAGGACCCAAGGATGATGGTCCTTTGATGAGGTCCAATCAATGAGTAGACTGGGGTCAGAGTCAGACTACAGATGACTGCTTTAGGATTTAGACTTTTTTCTTGTAGGAAAATTGGGAACTACTGAAGAGCTTTGAACTGATTTGACATTGTATTAAAGAGAATATCCTCACAGCAGCAAAAAGGGACTGGAAAATGAGAGACTATAGGACAAAGAAGAGTAACTTAACGGAGAAAACAATTGGATTTACTCTAATTATCAGAGAGCTGATATGAACCTGCACAAGGGTAATAGCAATGACAATAAAAGAAAAAAAAAAAAAAACAGTTCTGGTGCTCACTTCAGCAGCACATATACTAAAATTGGAATTAAAAAGTTCTGAATTTCGGGCTGGAGAGATGGCCTAGCGGTTAAGAGCGCCGACCGCTCTTGCAGAGGACCCGGGTTCCATCCCCAGCACCCACATGGCGGCTGAAAACTGTCTGAAACTCCAATTCCAGGAGAGCTCCAGTTCCAGGGGAATCTGAGACCCTCTTCTGACCTCCGCGGCATTGCACGACATGGGTGCACAGACCTGCATGCAGACAGTGCATTCATACACATACAGAAATAAATAAAATTTAAAAAAAAGTTCTGAATTTCATTCACTGAATAATATTTGTAAGACTTTTCATTAATTATTTTGCATTAATTATAGTTAAGTTCCTATAAATCCCTAACGGTGTAGTTTCTATTAAAAGATCATTAAAAACGGACTTTACTAACATGAATTGGCTTAATAAGAGCCAATAATAATTTTATTAATGTAGAGTGCCTTTGGCAAAATTATTAAACATTCAAGATAAATTTGCTAATCTCAGAAAAAGTTTCCTCTGTCAGCTAATTTCAACCCTGATCTTATTTAAAGGTCTTAATGAGACTCAAGCTCATTCTGCTCATCCTCTGTCAACTAACACGCACACTTACTAGTACTCTAGACAGCAAACACCGCCCTGGAACCATCCACTCTCCTTCCTTTGGCAGGTGTACTGATAGCACAGACCCACTAACTTTACACTTACCAAGACACTTCTCAAACATTGTCTCACTTAAACATCACACAGGAGCCTCAGAACTAGACAAAATTTTGAATTAAAAAAATAGACATACAGAGAAATTTTAAAACTTTCTCATTACATAGTAAAATGCAGTCTGGGACTGAACCTCAAGTCATTATATCTCATTACAGAAAAGCAGCTATCACTTTCAGCTCTCACTGGGTGTCAGACAATATCACAAGGGCTTCATCCATATTATATTAATATGCATAGAACACCAATTAAGTGTACAAAAAACTATGCTGTCCTCGTTTTATGTTGAACTATAAGGAGAAACAAATAGTTTGCTTAAGCTGGCCAGTTCATAGAACCAATAATAGGTGACACTGAGTTTCAGATACAGATCCTTGGGCTACAAGCAAGCTGGTCTAATCATAGCTGCCTCCACATACTCCATCTGAAATTAGGAGAAAGCAGACTTCTCAGGAAACTAAACCCAGACATAATGTGCAATTATCCTATGGTTCTTGACTTTCTCTTTGAATGCCCATAAACTAAAATATTCCACATATCAATTATACATTTTCTGACTTCATATTTTCACTTGACTTTTCTCCAGTAAAAGAGAGTAACACAGTATATGTGCTCAAAAAGCAGAAAGGGGAACTGTCTTGGGGAAGGAAGGGACAAGCCAAGTGGTACAGGGAGTGTGGGGAGGACAGTAGAGGAGGGGATGAGAACATTTTCATATATGTATGAAGACGTTGGGATGGGGATGTAATCTAGCTGGCAGAGTGCTTTTCTGGCAAGGTCATCCTCTGATACACATAGGGAGGCTGAGGCCAGCCTGGGATACATGAGAGCATGTCAAACACACAAGCAAACACAAAAGGACAAGGAAGAGAAAGAGGAAGAGGAGGAGGAGGAGGAGGAGGAGGAGGAGGAGGACGAGGAGGAGGAGGAGGAAAGAAAATGACCATGCCATAATGAAATCCACTACTTTGTTTGATCCACTAAAATATTAATTTTAAAAAGAAAATTTGACATGGGCATGGTGTTACATGCCATTAATCCCAGCCCTGATGTGGCAGAAGAAAGTGAATCTCTGAAATCAAGGCCAGCCTGGTCTACATAGTGAGTTCTAGGTGGGCTTTAAGTAAGGAGACCCTGTCAAAAAAATGAATGAGAGAAAGGAAGGAAGGAAGGAAGGGAGGGAGGGAGGGAGGGAGGAAGTGAAAGGAAGGAAGGACGAAAATTTGCCTCACAGCAATGTTAATGCCTTACCCACAGCCTTTCAAGCTCCTTTTAGTTAATAAATAAAATAAGCAAATTATAGTATAGTATATATTCAACGGTTTCCACAACAATCATTTTATACTATAAATATCATTTTACCAAAAGGCTGAAATTTCAAGATAGAAGCTATGAAACCAAAACATTTTAAGATGCATTTAAGTGATTTACAGCAAGATCTTAAAATACAGATATTAATGGGGTTTGCTACATGAAATTTAACAAGGCATCAAAGGGTGTAGTGTACTACTCTCAAAGGCTAAAAGTTTATCAATATTACCCTCTCCATTATAAGATAAACAAAAATGTAAATGTGTCAGAACAGAGAACATCTCACTTATAATTTCCTTCTCTCCAGCATCTTTCTCTGTCTTATGGATAATAGTGATAAATTCCTTCTCATTTTGTATTATCTCTACACACTGATTTTAAGGAAGTTTTACAAAGTTCAGAAATCTCAGCATTACCCAAAAAGGATGAATTGAATGGGACTTACAGATGCAAATGAGTTATAAATATCTGCTTGGGCCCTACCTGGGAATGGAGTTATGACCCCTGTATTAAATATAGAATTATTCAGTGTACCTGAGGTTGTGTACCCCTTGCCTTTCCTATTTGTTGCCTTTATCAAAAATCTCTGTGGACAAAGGATGCTATGACCACAGCATTCTGAAAGGAGGTAAGAAATCTGAGGAACACAAGCAGGTGAGGAGGAATGCAGAAAGCAGAACCTACTGAAAGCCAAATAACTCTGCAAGAAAGACAGCCAGTAAGTTACAAGGCAGATCAAAGCCTCTGGAATTTACTGTATCTAATAACACTTAGGTGTGCCTTTTGCTTGTTGAAAGAACTTATTTGGAAAGGCTAATGGAGAACTTTTAAAAGCTTCCTTTTATAATTTCTAGATAGTGCTTATAGTGTTGAAAGCTGCTATGCATGCTACCAAAAGGAAAAAATTATCAACCTTATATTTTTACATGTATGTATCTAGATGCACCCATGTCTTGCAATACCTGTGGAGGCCAGAAGAGGGGATTGGATCCCCCTAGAACTAGAGTCAGAGGTGCTTGTTACATACCATGCATATGCTGGGAACAGAACCTAGGTCCTCTGTAAGAATAACCAATGCTCTTAACTGCTGAGCCTTCTCTACAGCTCCCAAACATAATCCATTTTTAAAATAGAAAAAAAAATGGAAGGACACATTGATAAAAAGTTTTAAATTGTATTTATTTGTCTTTTTTTTTGTAGTAGTAAGGATCAGATTGGGCCACTCGCATGCTCTGAAAATGCTCTACCATTAAACTGCAGCTCTAGCCTCAGAAATATTTTTGGAAATAGGGTCTCATTATGTAGCACTGGCTGATTCAGAACTCACAGAGATCTGCTTCCTTCTACCTACCAAGCATTGGGATTGAGGGGATGATATAATGTCTGCTCTTTTCCTATTTTTAATTTTTTAAATTTGTTTTCATTCTTCTTGATTATGTGTATGTGTGTGTGTGTGTGCATCTGTCTGTCTGTCTGTCTGCACGTGTGTATGTGCAGAGCCTCAGTGGCCACAGGTCTCAGATCAACCTGGTGTTATAGTAATACCTGGTTGTTAACTGCCCCAAATGAGTACTGGGAACTGAGCTCAGTTCTTATGCAAGAGTCATAAGTATTAGGGAGTGGAGAGATGAATCAGAGGTTAAGATCCTGGCTGCTCTTACAGAGGACCTAGGTTGGGTACGAAGCACACGTATGGTAGGTAACATCCATCAATAACTCGGGTTCCAGGAGATGGAATGCCCTCTTCTGAACTCTGCAGGCATTGCAACATCTGGTGCATATAATATACACACATAAACATTCATACATTAAAAAAACAGTTATTTAAGAGTAAGTGTTCTAACAACTGAGCTCTCTCTCCAGCCCCATGAATTTTGATTTAAATAAACTGGTAAGGTTTTTTTTTAATAAACATTATCAAATTAGAAAGAAATATACTAAAAGCAATAAAACAAAGCATAAAATATAAATATAATAGAAAAACAGACTTAAAGAAAATAAAAATGGTACATTTAAATCTGAGCAGTGAAAAGGCAAAAGAAAAGGTACAAAAATGAAGAATTATCTGTTACAGAAAAAGAGCAATATGGAGCAAGAAGCTCAAAAGCTTCAAGGAAAATTTGGTTGATACATGGACGCAAATGTTTTAGGAGGAAGAAGCAGCTCTCAGTGGTTTAGTGAAATGTCCTCAAAACCCAAGGTGACAGGGAAAAATGAAACTAATCAAGAAGGATTATTATGAAAAACAAAGGCAAGTGTGCTAAATGACAGGCTTTCTGAGACACTTCCTCATGGAAATTTACCACCTCTTTAAATCCTCCTTCCTTGACTCACCCCCTGTAGTTTTTAAGAAAGTCTTAGAGGAAAAGTAAATGAGTCTTGCTATGAGTCAGCGGTTATTAGTGGTTACTTTTAAGAAAAGGGATACTAGATCTTACAATATTGATGACCTTTAACTTTGTATAATGCCTGCTATTTCATATTATTCTCAGAAATTTACCAAGGCTTACAGAAAAGTTGACTGCTCGTGTCCAAAGAGCACTCTTAGGAAGCAAAAGTTGGCAAAAGCTTTAGTTACGTTAAGAGCAATAGCAAGGCATTAAAACGTCTCTAAAACTGCATGGGTTTGATTTTTGTAAGGTCAGGTCATAAATTAATTTTCTCAGCTAAAAATGTTGCTCTTAAAAGTGCTGAAGACATTTGACATGTGCTATCAACCATATTAAACCATAATCTCAAGCCATCTTCCCCTAAGAATGAGTCAGGAGCTTTGCTTTACATAAATTCAAATTTTTACCTCATAAGACTTTTGACAGTTATAATAAATGCATGCAGTCAATTGTGGCACTGATCTAACCTTACAGCAAATCCTTTGCCAATTGTAGGTATTGCTTATGTAACCTGAGAGGAACAGACCACTTTTTAGGATTTCAGATATTTGACCTTTTGTTAGTAGCCAAAACTTATGGCAATCAGTGAATGTTTAAACCTTGCAGTAACTATCCAATCTAATGTACCAAATGAGAAACTATTGTGTAGATAATAATATTTTATATTATTAATATGGTTTTCTTAGTCCCCGTGCAAATATTAACATTTTATACATAGTTATATAAAAATTAACTGAGTCAATTTTTTGTTTCAATGTATATTTTATTGAATTTCTGTGCACTTCATACAAAACATCTTAATCATCTTTATACTCCTCCCCTACCCACATGTCTTCTTAATATGAATGCTTCCATATGTGTAGGTTCATATATTAGTATTTTATAACAATTTCCTCCAATATAAAACCTTCTATCTTAAAGGAAATCTTTAGATATAAGATATTCTAAAGGGAGGTGAAACATTCTGTCTTGCATTGAAGCTCTTTGAGTTCAGGAAGTAAACAACTCAAAGGCTTCACCAAGTCCCTGAAAATGAGAAGATAAACTAGACCCTTCCCTCCCTCCAGAAGCATATGTAAGCAGTTTTGACTGCTGTAAGACACATTTACATAAGCCAAGCTACCTAGAAGGGGCCCAGACCAGACACACTTCATGGGAGAGGCTCAGACCAACTGAGCTCCTGGAAAACATATGCTCTACGTTTCAGCTTTCGTGAGCTCTCACCCACACTAGAGTGGAGTTGGTGATGCAGCTGTCTCTGTGTCATTTCTGTTCCTCTAAGAAACTCCTCCCCCTCACCCATTCTCCTGTACGTAACCCAAGTAAAACTTATTTATTGACCAAGTTGGACTTTGGTGGTATTCTTACTTTGATCTGTTGTTGGTTCTCTCTGGGTTGAGAAGGTATTTGTTCATGTCTTCCCAGATATAGTGTCAGACCACAATTAGTTATGGCTTTTGCCTGATTAATGCCTATACACAATGTTCAAGCATGTGTTTAATGCTTATACAACACAACAAGAAGTAAAAAATTTTATGTTCCAGAGTAAAGGTGACCTGCACAATACACAAGAAAAGTATTTAGGGTCTGAAAGTCAAGCCGATTTGATTTGGTCATAAACCCTGTCAAGATTAAAATTGAAAACAGAAAACAGAAGAGGCAATGAATGTGACATATATAGAAGAGACATGGGCTTTCAAAATAGAAACACTAGTGTCTGACATTTATTCATTTTCATGGAATTTCCTAAGATCAGGAAGACACTCCAGGTTTTTAACAGACCCTATTAATATTTAAATATATTTGAAAGAAAAAGGACTGATAGCTATCAGTAGCTTAATATAAGCACTAAAAGATATTCTTCACCTAAGTTAATTTAGTTGTCACACATTTAAATCATAGCCTTAATCATTACAAAACTTATGCATGAAGCTGAACAGGAAAGTCCCTGATGAAGTAGTTCCCAAGGAACTGGGCATTTCAAAAATGAATGAATAAATAAATTAATTAATTAATTAATTTAATTAAAGCATTTCCAAACTCTAACAATTAGAATAGCAATATGGATGTCTATAAATCTTACCACACAGAGAAAAGAACTGTGGTATATTTACAGTCAACATGTCATTTGTTTCTTGACCAATTAATTCTTTTACCTTATGATAAAATATTCTGCTATAGAACACAAAAGACACACATGTGCATCAAAAGACTGGTCAGAGTGATAACATATGACAGAAAATATTTAAGAGGTACAAAGTACCATAATGCCTTCCTATAAATAGTAAATTTGGGGCTGGAGAGAAGGATTAGTGCAGAAGAGCACTGCCTGCTCTTGCAGAGAACCTGGATTCAATTCTTGGCACCCACATGGTACATAACAACCACTTGAACTGTAACTCTAGGGTATCAGACACCCTCTTCTGACCTCTGAAGGCATTGCACAACACAGATGCACTTATATACATGCAGGCAATACTCTTATACACATAAAAAATAAATTTGTAATTTAAAAAATAAAAAGAACAACTAAATATATAATCTGTTCAATGAAATTATAGCAGAAAATTTCCCAAACCTAAAGAAAGAAATGGGTATCTAAACCATAGAAAACCATCTCTGTGACATGTCATAGTTAAGGTGTCCAAATAAAAAGAAAAAAATTAAAATCTGTAAGAGAAAAATACCAACTCTCCTACAAAGGCAAACAAGTCACCATAACATCAGATCTCTCAGCAACCTTTAAAGCCAGAACAATATTAAATGATATCTATCAAATACTGAAACCAAGTGACTACTAAACAGACTGCTATACCTCCCAATAGTATCTTTTTAAATTGATGGAGAGGGAGCAGGAAAGGCAGCCATAAGTTAAGGGTACTGGATGCTCTTGCAGAGTATCTGGGTTCAATTCTCAGCACGCACATAATAGCTAACAAGCATCCATAACTCTGGTTCCAGGGGATCTGATGTTTTCTTCTGACCTCTGCAGGCATTGCACAATGTGGTGCCATTACACTATGTAGGCAATACACTCATACACATTAAAATTAAAGTAATATAAAAATAAAGTATTAAAACTGACAGGGAAATAAGGCCATTTAAAGACAAGCACAGGCTGAGGTAGCTCATTACCACCATCAGCACTGCAGAAGACAGAGTTTTAATCATGTGGACATAGAAAAGAATGCATTTAATGAGAGAAATGGATGAATAAAAGAAAACCACAAAGGGATCCATCATGTCTATCCCAATAAATCAGCAAGGTTCTGATGATAATAAAGGAGAAAGTAAATAACCTAATGCATTCAAAATCATTATAAGAATTAGTAAATGCTCTCAATAATAGTTTTTTAAGGTCTCAAATCACATTACAGACAGACACAGAGTGAATATATATGTGTATAATAATATAATATATATATATATGTATAGGAACACACACCTTTTAATCTCAGGACCAGGGATGCAGAGGGAGCAGGATGCCTATGAGATTGAGGCCAGCCTGGTCTACATAGTGAGTTCCAGCTGGGGTCACAAGGAGACCTGTCTCACAATGCACTCCAAAATGAATAAAAAATAAAATAAAATAAAACAACTATATATAACACTCTGTGGTCTCCAAGAAACACATTGCTCTAGCAAAGACACCCACAGAATGGCCATCAAAGCATAGAAACATTCTGTCACACAAATGGAATCCTAAAAGAAACATCCACAGCTAGTCTGATATCTGATAAATTAAATTTCTAATCAAAATGAGAATAAATAAAGGTCATTACAAATTAATACGGGGAACATTGCAACAAGAAGATAGAATATGGTATGTTTCCATTGAATGTTGGAGCTGCTAACAAGTACTGCTGGGCAAAGGAAGCCAAGTAGAAAGTGACATAATAATGCTGGGTGATTTCTATTTTGAAATTTTGTATTGAGTTTTTGTACATTTCATACAATCAAGTTCAGGCTCCCTTCCCCCATCCATTCTGCTACCCCCACCACCGGACCTCATGTTAAATCCTATCAAGTCAAGCATTTGTACCTAGATGTCCTTTGGTGCAGATTCAACCACTGGAGTCTAGTGAGCCTATCTAGAGATAGAAGTAAGGCCTACTCTACCTCATCCAGAAGTAGTCTCCAATAGTTCCCACACTAAAGTTGGACTGAGACTTTTTCTCTCACTCCACCCTGGGCCCTTGTCTGATCGAGTTGGCAGGAGTCCTGTGTTAGATGCCGTCATTGCCAAAAGTCCACATGTGCCAAGTTCCAGTGGCCTGAAAGCCTCCAATTCACTATGTTCATGAACAAGCCCTGGCTCTTACAATCTCTCTACCCTCTCTTCCACAATGGTCCCTGAGCTGTAGGTGGGAGAAATTTAATATAAGAGTCCTATCCAGGGACACAACACTCTGAAGTCCCTTATTCTCTAAAACTTGGCTAGCTGTGGCCTTCTGTGTGCATTGTGCTCTGTTGTATTAAGAAGATTCACTGCTGAGAGTTGAGGGATATACTAGTTTTCTCTCTACTCCTCATTCCACTATTTTCCATGAGGTTCAGGTGTAGAGGTTCATTTATAGACATGCCACCTAGGACTGGACATCTCTCAGACATATATTCTCTGTATCTGACTTGTTGTGGGATTCTGAAGTAGCCTCCATCTGTTGCAAAAGGAAGCTTCTTTGATGAGTGGTGTATGGTATACTTGTCTATAAATATAAGGATCCATATTTACTGTATGATAAAAAATTTCATTTGTCTAGAGATATGATAGAGAGGGGGTTTGCTCTAAGATCTCCAACCTCTCCAGCCAAGTGTATTTGACTGTGTTTACAGTGCCACCCATTATTTCATTCCCACTGAGAGGGCTTTAAGTCCAACTAGACAGGTGTTGATTAACACACAAACACACACACAAATAGCAATTCCACTATTGTATCAATAGAGGCAGTTTGCTGTGCTGGTGTTTATGGTTATTAGGCTTTAGGGCTGTATTGGATATTGTTTGATTTTCTCCTTTAGCACCCTGCATATTACCATTAAGAACTATAGTTACATACTGGCTACACTTCAGGTAGAAGCCCTTCCAGGTCACTTCCTGCTCCATTGCTCCAAGTCCTGTATCCAAAATATGCCTTGCCTTCAGCAGTAGGCTCTCATCTTTGAGTTCTGGGAGATAACCAAGAGCCCTGGCAATAACCTGTGTTATTTTGGGAGTCTCTTGAACTACTCTCACCAACCACTCCAAGGAAGGTCTCTCCTGTCTGGCACTGTATTCCTTGCCATACTGCCCCCATGAATACATATGGATTAATCTTCAGACATTGTATGCGCATTTCTCAGGGAGCTTCAGAGGTAATACCTTTCTCTCTGGCTTAAATATCCCCCAAGATCCATTTATCTCTATGCTCCCTCCCATCCAATCCCCTTCCTCTCTCCCCAGTTCAAGTGCCCCATTATCCCCACCCTCCCTCTGCCCTCATTTTCATATTCAGAAAGGTCATCTAAACTAAAAATCAACAAAGAAACTTCAGTGTTGAACTATACTACATATCAAATAGATTTAGACATCTATAAGCTATTCCATCAAAAAGATACACCATTCATTCTTCTCAGCAGTTCATGGAACCATATAGCTGCCCTCTGCAGCCACACATCCATGGTCCACTGGTCATCATCATGATCTAGGTGACAAGCTGGGTGCAGGCAAGAAAGGACTTGGCAATTAAAGAAAATGGCTGAAGAGCCAAGACAGTGGTGAAGGTAGCTCTTGGCAAAATGTGATTCCAGGTAAGAGTGCAACTACACAGCCCTGGTGTGTCTCTCTTGCCAGAGACTGGACCTGTGGGCCACCACTCTGCTGTACACCCATGGTCTGCCTGCCATCACCATCAGGCAGATGACAAGCTGGGTACAGGCAAGAAAGAACTTGGAAATTAATAAAGAAAAGGCTGAAGTACTGTGATGGTGTTGGTGACTGACTACTCTCAGCATAACACAACTCCCAATAAGATATCTCATCCCTGGTTCCCTCTGCTCAAGGAGGAAGAGGTGAAGGCCACAATTACCCAAAGGAGCCAACTATAACCTTGATTATAAAAAGCAACATCAACAACAAAACACATGATCTGTCTCCTTGAACAAACACAAAAGGTAATTTTCTCCAACGCTGATGCTCCTCAACTGAGAAATTCAAGCCAGCAATAACTGGTGCTTTTGTGTATTGCACAAAAGCCAAAATGTTCTCTTTTATGCTGGTCTTTTTGAATCAGAGTCTTCTGTAGCTTGGGCTGTCCTGGAACTCACTCCAGGCTGGCCGTGAACTCACAGAGATCCTCCTGCCTCTGCCTCCCAAGTGCTAGGATTAAAGGCATGCGCCACCACGCCCAGCAAAATGTTCTATCTTAAAGATAAGTATAAACATGTACACAGAGTATCAGAGATGGGGAATGAATAGGAAACAGCCTAACTAAAATAACGACCCCACCTGCAACTCTGACCCAGCCTGGAATGCTGTTTGCCTCCCTTGAGCCTGAAGCAGAAGTTCTTTCCAGGGAACTTGGAGCTGTGTTCCTGCCCTGTGACCCTGGAACTCTCGTTGTCTCTCACGTGCCTGAAGCTATAATACCCTCACATCAGCCTGTGCCTATGGTTGTCTCCCATGAGTCTGGAATGGTGGTTGTCTCTCGTGAGCCTGCAGCTGTGTTCCCACTTCATGAGCTGGAACTGTGCCTATCAACCATGAACCAGAGCTGCATCCCCACCCCCACTAGCTCCCCATGACCCTGGGACTGCCATTGCCTCCCATGAACTTGAAGCTGTAGTTTGGCCCCATGAATCTGTACATGAGGTCTCCAGCTGAGACCCTGAAGTGCCCCCCTCCTGTGAACTAGAGCTGCAGTTTCCTCCTGTAAACCTTCATCTGAAGTCCCCTCCAGTGAGCTGGAGCTGCAGTTCCCTCCCCTGAATCTGTGGTTGGGGTCACCTCCCATGAACAGTCCTCTGAACCTGGAGCTATGGTCCCATCACATGAAACTGGAGTTAAAGTCTTTTCATTTGAGGTAGAGCTGCGGTCCCCTTCCATTAGCTGGAATTGTGTTACCCTCTCATGAACCTGAAGTCTTGGTACTCTCCTGTGAACCCAAGGCTGTAGCCCTATCCCATGAACCTGGAGTCATTGTTCCTTCCATGAACCTCTGTGGTCTCCTCTTATGAGCTGTAGCTGTGGTTCCCTCCTGGTGAGCCAGATTTGTAGAACCCTCCTGTAAATTGGAGCTGTGGTCCCTCCCATAAACCACAATTGTGGTCCTTTGCTGTAACCTGTAGCTATGTTCTCTCTCTGTAAACTTGAGCTGAGGTCCCCTCCCATGAACCTGAAGTTGTGGCTCCCTTCTGGGAGCCAGAGTTGCAGTCCCCTCACATGAGCTGGAGCTGTGTTTCCTTCTTGTGAACTGAAAGTGTGGTCCTCTATAGTCTCGTGGAGTTGTTGGTCTCTCTTGTGAGCTAAAGCTGTAGTCTCCTCCCTGAACCAAGAGCTATGGACCCCTCTTTTGATTTGGAACCATTTTCCCCTCCCATGAGCTGGAGCTGTGGTCTTGTCTTGGGAGTTGGAGTGATGCCCTCTTCATGAGCCAGAGTGTGCCTGAGCTGTGATCCCCTCTCATGAATTAGAGTTGTTTGCCCCTCCTGTGAGCAAAGCTATGATCTTCTCTTGTGAGCTGGAGCTGTTGGCCCCACGACATAAACCCAAAGCTTTGGATCCTTACCATGAGCCACAGGTTCCACATCCCTCTGGTGGTATGCTGATGGTGGAACAAAGTAGACTTTGATGATAGGCAGCAGTTTCAGTCTTCTCTGACTACATTCCCCACAGCCCTCTCCACTGAGGTTCCAGAGGTATTGCCTCTTATGCTGGGTACAGGGGAGGCTTCTGTTATTTACAGATTCTGGTCTTGAGAAGACTGATGATCCGAAATGAACCTGCTGCCTCCTGTGAGGCCAGGTATGGTCCTGGGTATCCCTCCAAGACATACAGGTATGTGAGTGACATTTCCCTTTTAAAAGTAATATTTTTCTCCCATATATGAAGACAAAATTTTTTCTTATGATATAGACATGTGAATGACATTTTTCCTCTTAAAGCAACATTTTTCTCCCCCTAAGACATACAGGTATTATTTAATATCCCTCTTAACATAGATGGGGATTTTAATTGTACCCCCAAAGTCTTAAGTTTAGCTGGAAAGGCCTGTATATGTAACTATATTGATGGAATAAAATCCATTCTATGAGAGTCTACAACTATCCTTTTTGGCCTCTGGCAGGTTATTTTCTTTAGCAAGCAGCTCCTAGGCTTTGGAAAGGAAAGGGGGAAGGATGGGTGAGATCCATTCTTTGTTGTTGAAGATAACACTTAGGCTGTCCTAGCCTTTCTTCCCAGCAAGAGATTAGCAGCTCAACTCAAACAACAACTTTTTCCTGGAGGGCAGAGGGCTGGCTGTGAGCCTGGAGATGAAGCAAGGTGGGGGCCCAACAGGTGACCTCAGGCTGAGCCAGAGTCTAGGCCTTCAGAGGGTGCCTTCTGCAATTTACTGATGGAATATGAATAGTAAAAGTATAGGCAGTTAAGTAAACATTATTTATTATAATAGAGAGTGCTGTTGGTATGACACAATGGTTATAAATACCATTCTTTTATGTTACTGTGGGTATTTATAGAAAATACCTCATTTATCATTTTAGTAAATAAATGGATGAAGGCTAATTAACATCCTTTTAAGAATGAAATATATTGGTCCTTTAACATTAAGTCTGAAAAACAAAATAATGTATTAGTTTAATACTTGGGGTTTTACCCATGACTTCTTAACCTTGATAGATTCATTGGGCCTGATTTTTTGGTTGATAAAAGGACAGCTGTAATATTTTTTTACTGATATAATTGGCTGTTGGAAGAAGTCCCAGCCAGCACAGTACCTGGCTTTGATACATATTTAATAGATGTTTTTGAGAAATAGAATATCCCTCCAAGAGATCTTATGCCTATTAATGTAAGGAAGAAGGTAGTCTGTATTTTGGAGGGCATTACATTAATTTTACTTTATTTTAGGAGAATTTACCTTTTTGAAAATCATAGTACATACCCACACAGGAACCAGTGTTTTGAAGTTCGTTGTTGATGAAGAGGTGAAATACAGTCTTTCAAAGCTAAGTTATCTTGTAGATAAGAAGGGGGTGTTACAGATAACATCACAGAAAGACACTGGAAACATATACATCAATGTCAAGGTTGTTACCTGGAAATTTCGTATGAATTAGGAGTAAGAGTAATAACAACTTGTAGTTTCCATAAATTTAATTGTAACCCATCTTTTATGTTGATAGTATTAGACCAATTTCTAAACAACATAAGTAATTTAGCTTACCAAAAAAGTGAAAATAAGTTAGATATATCTTGATTAAACAGATATTGTGATCTTTTAAGTTACCTGATTAATATTTGATCCTGAAGAAATTTTAACCTTTATATATTACAACCCCTAGATACATAAATTTAAGATATAAATTTTATAGAATGGGTTTTACAGATCCTTATTGGGTGTTGTTGGATCGTATCCAGTAGATGGCAGTACATACTCAATAAAACTTTGAACTATCACATGTTTAAATTTATATTTACCCTTGATAAATCAATTAAGTTATTATATGTTTAAATATACTGACAGACCTGAGTTAGGGAGAATAAAATTCGATCTTGGTTTTAGAGTTAGCCTTTACTGAATTTAAACACTATATTTATGTGAGTACTAAAATTACAACAAGTTAATTTTTAACCTAAACTTTAGAGTATTTTAAAATAGCCAATAGTTGCTAAAGACCATTTTATTAGGTTTACCTTTTTGTTAGACCAAGATGGCTTGAAAATCTCCATATAAATTTGCCTTGTTTTGTTTTCAGGATGCCGAAATTAAAAAATGCTGTTAATTTTAAGTAAGTAAAGACAAACATGAATCAAGATGACTTGTTATTTCAGCTCAGTGGTAGGGTACAGACCATGTGGTCTGAAAGCCTGCGGATTTTTAAAAGGTGAAAACAAATCTAAAAGACTGCAAAATTGTCTAGGACTTTTTAATTAATTGACTTAGAATTGCCTAGAACTTCTTAATTAATTAATTGTGCACATTGTATTTAAAGATGTTTTGGGGTACCCACGTATTAGATTTAGAAATTTAATATCTTAATAAGCATGCTTGAGATGGAATTTAACTTAACAGATTTTGAATGGCCATATTATAAAAATATTATCTTGAGATAAAAATTGACATGCAAGGAACAGCACAATTAAACTCAATTTTGAACAAATATCATAAGAAAAAACACACTGTAAGGTTTGAAGGTACATTTTTTCTGTGTATTTTTGGGAGACCTGTTTTAGAAGGAACACAAACCATTTTGCAGTTTGTTTTTGTTTTTGTTTTCTGCCTAGTTACAGGCCTGAAGCATTCTGGGAACCATAGTCAGCAGGCTTGGAATGTTAAAAAAAAAAAAAAGGAAGTTAACATAGCCACAACAGGCTCAAAGAATTTTGGGATTTGTAGTTTTCTGGCATGGACCATGGGAATTTATGATGGAAAGGAAAGGCTTACAGGCAGAAAGTGTTGTGCAGCAGATGTTGTTTTAAAATGGTTCTATCTGCCCCTATATCTATCAAATATTTGAAGGGCCTCCCTCCAATTTTTATTATTAGAGCAGGATGGGAGCCTTCTGAAATGGGCACCACCCTAAGTGTGCGTACTGAATTTCTCTCCCCCTTTGTTCCCTGGGCTAGTGGCCACCTCCCTAAAAGCTTAAAGGTGCCAATAGTTTGCCATCTTTATTGTACTTTGAGTGGCAACTTTTTCTCCAGTGATATCCATGTTCATAGCAGGGGCAGAGAGTGTATGGTTGGGGGGAGTTAGAGGAGGCTGTTCTGATATTTTGTTTAACTTGTTCATTTACCACCAGGTCCTTTCGAATTACCTGTTTGTTTTCCATGATAGAGAAAGAAACGAAATGCTAGTGAGTAGAGAAATACTTAGAAGCAGAGGGTTTGAAATTTATCCTACATGAGAAGAGTTGTGGGGATGGGTCACAGCCTCGCCTTAGAGAAAAGACAAATGGCGCCAGGACAGATATCACAAGCAGGATCTCAGCAGGAGTCCAGGCTTGGTGGCTGCTTGCTGACTCTTTTAAGTGCTTCTGCCTACATACATACAATAACCTAGATGTGGAATCAATATCAATGTTCATCAAAATGAGTGGATAATGAAGATATTGTATGTTTATGAATGACTGAAGATTTTATAGCCATAGAAAGTGATTAAATGCTAACATTGTTGGCAAGATGAATGAACCTGGGAGAAATTATATCAAGTGTAATAAGCTAGACAGACAAAGACCAATAATATATTATGTCAATCACTTGTGCAAGTAAGAAGAGTTGATCTCAGAGAAGTAAAATGTAGAATATTTTTCCCAGCAGTATGTGAGGGAAGGGAGAACTGGAGCAACTTATCAATGGATCAGAAATTCTAGTTAGGTAAGAATAAATGTCACTGTTCTACTGAGAAGTGATATGACTGTAGTTTAAAATACTACGTTGAGTAGTGTATTGTATAATAATTCAAAGAAATTATTCTGTTATACTCACTACAATGAAACAATAAACATTTAAGGTGATGAAATATGCTAAATCTTGATGAGACCATAACGTGTTTGTGAATGCCCCATAGATATGTAGGACTATTATTCATGAAGTAAAAACAAAACCATAAAAAGTATAAGAAGCAATATCTTCTCCCTGATTAGGGAGTTTCTTTATTTTTTGTCCATATGACTTAAAAGGTTTGTTCATTAACTGGGTCAATAATCTATCTGAAAAATGATGAGTTAGGTATTGAAAGACAGAGGCAACTAGTATTATAGCAATGACTACTAGAAGATTTTGAAACACAGATATTTGTATTGGTCAGTTACCTATAAAGACTTGAGCTGGGCTGGGCATGGTGGTGTATGTCTTTAATCCCAGTACTCAGGAGGCAGAGGCAGGTGAATCTCTGAGTTCAAGGACAGCCTGGTCTACATAGTGAGCTCCAGGACAGCTGGGACTAAAGGGAGACCCTGTCTCAAAAAAATGAAAAAAAAAAAAAAAGACGAGCTGGGTTGCATAAACTGGTCTATTTTGTTTTGTCTTTCATTATATTTTTAATTGTGCATATATCACTCTTTTTTTCTTTTTTTTCATTTCCACACCTTTTAAAATTATGTTTTGAGAATTTCACACATGAGTTCTGTATTAAATCATTTATGTCCCTCTGACTCCCCCTCCACCTTCTCTCATATCCACCCCAACTCTTTCTCAATTTCATGCCCTCCTCTTTGACTATTATTGTTACTGAGTCACTTACAAGTGGGACCCTGTGAAAATATCCCCATCTGCATAGACATATAATTATTTGGGTCTTGTTTAGGCAACTACATTGTTGAGATTTCATCAAGACAGCTTCCCTGTCATGTCCAGAATATACTACCTAGAAGCAGAAATTCTGGTCCTCTTGCTCTTGCAATCTTTCCACCATTTCTTATGTTCCCTGAGGAACATTCTGGTATAAGGATTACACTATATATGTATGAGTTGGGGCTAGGTACCACAGTGTAAAAAGTTTCTTTGTTGAGTTGTAAGAGCTGTACTTATGTGTGAATATAAGGGTAAATGTTTTAAATATAGTAAGAAATTACATTGATTTAGGAAAGTAGCAGAAGTAGGTCCTCCTGTAGGGTCTATGTCCTCTCCAGTCATGAATACTTGATATGTTTACAATATAACACATGGATTTCCTCCCATTGATCAAGCCTTGAGTCCAATTAGACAACTGTTGATTATACCCAACATACACAAGACACATGCAATCAACGTAGAACTGGAGAAAGAAATGGGCAGCAGGTTCCAACATTAAATGAAGAACTATTGTCAGCTGATCACTTCTGGGTGAGGGACAGTTGACTTTCTTTAAGGGAGTGATACTACACAGGCTGACCAGGCTCCAGTAGATGAACTCACACCAAGGAACAGAGGTACAAAAACTTGACTCAATAAGCCTAAACAAATAATAACAGAATGCATGAAATCCTGTGGGCAGACTGTGGTGGGCTGCAGATATAGAATAGGGTACAATATGATTAAGATACAGTGCATAAAAAAATCTAAGAAAAAAATAAAGAAGCGCCACTATCATACCAATATGATATATTCAGTTGGTAGAGTGTTTGCCTAGTATGCTTGACTACCTCATTTCAATCCCTAGCAGTGTATAAATAGTGAAGGCATGCCTGTATTCATAGGGCTCTGGAAGTGGAAAGAGAAAAATTAGAAGTTCATAGTCATCCTCAATTACGTGTAGAGTTTAAGGCTGGCTTGAACCACAGGAAACCCTATCTTTTAAAAAAAAAAAGTAAATTCTTCTAAAAGCTGTTCACATTGTTAATTTATTTAGCGATACTTTGGTAAAAATGATCACATCAACTTTCATCCTTCAAAATCACCAGGCCTCTGACTCTAAATCCAAATTAACATAATGTATAATTACACCAATCCAGATATCTACATTAATTTTATATGCCATATAATTTAATTCTATATTTAGAAGATATTACTCATTAAATAATTCATGTCCTGAACATAAAGCTTCACTTGAGATATTTATTTTAAATTGGGGAGAAATAGTTTTAATAATGAGCCTCATTTCTATTTTTGCTATGATTGCCAGAAGTTCCAGAGGTTAACCTGAAGTACAGTCACAAAAACATTATGCTAACCTCACAGCTTCTATGTCTGCAGGTTCCATTGTCAGTTGACTTTCCCCTAGTGTCTGTATCTTGTTTATGGAGAAAGAAGAAAGCATAAATACCTGGAAAATAGACAAATGAAGAATACTAACCAGTCACAACATTTTGAAATATATTTATATACAGTAGCCCACCATTTTTAAATAAATTATTAATTTATAATATTACTTTTATAAAACGAGGTCCAGTGGGCATAAACAACTCATTCATTTATATGGCTGTTTAAGTAAAATGTAAGGATTTTAAAAAGGGGTTCGTGTGGTTTTGATTTCACTAGTAAGTCTTCTCTAAATATTTTATATTTTAGAAAGCACCTAACCTGCAATCCTAAAAATATAGAAAGCCCGTGTAATCAGAAGCCACTAGTCCAGCTGATTATGAAATCAAACAAAGAATCTTAAATATAAAAGGAATAATTCCCACAAAGAAACAAAAAATAGAACTGGTTGCATCAAGTGAGACATCTGAGAAATTTATTCTTCTAAAATAATTAAAGAAATTTGTCAAAAGAGCACAAGTGAATGATCTAACACTGCAGCTAAAAATACTTGAGAGACAACACAAATGAACCCTAAACGGAGCAGACAAGAAGAAATAACAAAAATCAGAGCAGAGATCAATGAAATAGAAACAAAGAAAACCATACAAAAAATCAATGAATCCAAAAGTTGGTTCTTTGAGAGAATAAACAAGATAGACAGACCTCTAGCCCAGTTAACCAAAAGAAAGAGGGAACAACTCCAAATCAATAGAATCTGTGATGAAAGGGGAAATATCACAACAGACAATGAAAAGATCCAGACAATCATACGGGACTACTTCAAAAACTTATATTCTACTAAGTTTGAAAACCTAGAAGAAATGGATGAATATCTGAAATCCTGGGAATCACCAAAGCTCAACCAAGAAGAGATTGACAGCCTAAACAGACCAATAGTACAGGAAGAAATCGAAGATGTAATAAGTAGCCTCCCAACCAAAAAATGCCCAGGCCCGGATGGATTCACGGCAGAATTCTATAAAATATTTCGTAAAGACTTACAACCATTACTACTTAAATTGTTTAGAAGGATACAAATGGAGGGACTTCTCCCAAATTCCTTCTATGAAGCCAGCATTACGCTACTACCAAAACCAGGGAAAGATACAACCAAAAAGGAGAACTATAGACCCATCTCCCTAATGAACACAGATGCCAAAATTCTAAACAGGATTCTGGCAAATCGCATACAGACTCACATCAAGAAAATCATCCACCATGACCAAGTTGGATTCATACCAGACATGCAGGGATGGTTCAACATACGAAAATCAATAAACATCATCAAACATATCAATGGACTGAAGGACAAAAACCACACCATCATCTCAATTGATGCGGAGAAAGCCTTTGACAAAATCCAGCATCCTTTCATGTTTAAAGTCCTGGAGGGAATTGGTCTGGAGGGATCATTCCTCAATGTAATCAAAGCCATATACAGAAAACCCACAGCCAATATCATCCTAAATGGGGAAATGACAGAAGCATTCCCCTTAAAGGTAGGAACTCGGCAAGGCTGCCCCCTGTCACCACTCCTCTTCAATATAGTGCTAGAAACCCTAGCTAGGGCAATAAGGCAAGAAAAGGAAATTAAAGGAGTTCTAATTGGAAAAGAGGAAGTCAAGCTATCCCTTTTTGCTGATGATATGATTGTCTACCTAAGGGATGCTAAGAACTCCACCAGAAAACTCCTAGAAATGATTAAGAGCTTTGGTAAAGTGGCAGGATACAAAATAAA
>VZQC01013302.1:1098504-1150383 GCA_009823505.1 Rhizomys pruinosus
GACTCTGTCTCGAAAAGACCGAAAAAAAAAAAAAAAGACTTAGAAAAAGACACAAGACATGTATGGCAGAATGCATGATCTGTGGTGGGGTGGGGGACATAGAAAAGGGAATGTGTCTAAATTGGACTGAGAAATGATGTATGAAATACACAAAACATCAGTAAAATATTTTATAAAACAGAATAAATTTGTATGGTAGTTAGAATGAATTGCAAATCTGATTAGAATAAAAATCCATGTAATCAACAAAAAAAAAAAAAAAGAAATTTGTCACAAACTTTTACATCTTAAATTTTAAAAGTTACTGATTATCCCCATGAAGAGCTCCCTTACAGAATAATTCAGAATATAATATTTTCTTCATTTGGGGGTGTCTATATTTTTGAGACTAATAACATAGCAATAATATAAGTAATGAGTTTGAACAGTATGATTCAGCTATTTTAATGCTATGTGTGCTAGTCAGAGAAAATATTCAGGATTGAATTGTATACTACTAAAACAGTGAAATAAATAGATTTGTGGAAACTAAATAGTCACACGTGTGCTTTACTTTAGGTTCTTTCCCCCCTTCAAACGGCTGAAAAGAAATATCAGAAAAAAACACAAATGTAGGCTGAAGAAATACAGTCCCCTTGTTGGCTGCTCATTTTCACTTTCCCATAATAATCTAGTAGGAATGTGGGCTTTTATTGAGGAGTTATATAGTTATGAACTCAGATAAAACCAAACCCACAAGCTCTCCAATATACTTACTGTCTTTTTAGGACCATTAAAGACAAGATGTGTAAGATTTCAAAAGGAGTTTGGTCAGACTATATCTAGCTTTACCTTACAGATGAAGTGTTATGAAAGTGATTCAATCATAAGTGTTCTGATTCCCCAATGGATTAATCACCTAGTGGATTCAAAACAGGGAATACACTACAAGGAGGAGTGTGTGTGTGTGTGTGTGTGTGTGTGTGTGTTCAAAAATATGATTATTTTCCAAAGTATATTATCTGCTAACTTGCTAAAAATGCTATTTCAGGGCTGGACAGATGGCTTAGTGGTTAAGAGCACTGCCTGCTTTTGCAAAGGACCCAGGTTAGATTCCCAGCACCCACATAGTAGATCACAACTCTCCATAACTCCAGTCCCAAGAGAATCTGACTCCCTCTTCTGACCTCTGTGGGCATTGCATGACAGGAGTCCACTTACATACATATGGGCCCAGATAAATCCATTATGGCTAAGTATAAGAGGGATAGCTATTTACTCTGTAAACCTAGAAGGCCAGCAGGAGATGGGAGCTGCTCCCACTCATAATACTGGACATCAGGTTCTTACAGCCCAAGCCCCAGGAGAGTATAGCTTGAAGTCTAAGCTTATCCCTCCTGAGGCATATCCGCCCTGTCATCTGGAGGTAAATGGCACAAGCCATAAGGTTATCTCAGGGAGCTACAGTATTCCTGCCATAAAAGTTAGCCATTACAGACCACACAAAGGCTTCCCCTCTGTCCCACCCACCTTGTGGTCAAAGAACCCAGCAAAATCACATAAGTGCTTAAAACCCCTGCAAAAAAATGAGTTTTGTTCACTGATGCAACTCCTGGATCTTTCTTTGGATCCATTCAGATTCACTTGCTGTTTTAGGGACCATCCTCTGCTCACTCCCACTCCCCTCTCTCCAAAGTCACCACAAAACTGGTCAGGGCATGACTGTCATACCTAGGGCTTTGAGCCCCGGTGACCTCTGAGGCAGGAACCTCATGACACAGAGGAAGCCAACACATACATGCTGGCAGTACACTCATACACATGAAAAATAAAATAATTTTTAATAAATTCCACTTCAATTCATACAAAATCCATGCTCTATTGAACCTGAGAATCAGACATGAATCTTAACAAGTAAGGAAATGTATTCATTACTTTTTTGTTGCTGAAATAGAACACTAAGACCAAGAGTGACTATGGAAGAAAGAGTTTATTTGGGCTTACAGTTCCAAGAAGGAATTAATTAGGGGAGGTAAAAATGGCAGCAGGCAAGCATGCAGCTGGAATAGGAAGCTGAGGCCTTATATATTCAACTACAAGCAGAAACAAGAAAGAGAGAAAGCTGGAAGTGGAATGAGGTTATACAACTATCAAAGCCTGCCCCAAGTGGCATACTTCCTACAGAAATTCTAAACTTCATAAAGGTTCCATGACCTCCCCCAAAGAGCACCATTAACTGGGGACAAATCGTTTAATGCCTGAGTTATGGAGTACATTTCTTATGCAAACTTCCACATATATTATATGCATATAAACAGCCATAAGCATTAAAAAATAAAGGAGTATTTTAAAGAGTATATCAAAGGATTCCACCCAGCTTTTAAAAACATAAAAATAAGTTTACACAAGAATGTGATGCCCAGGGTAGAATGGGAGAGATAAAGAGAATAAATGAAGAATATTGGACCAGCATTCCAGAGAAATAAAAGTATATTTCCAGAAAGTCTAGAACCACAGAGACACAAAATCAAAAGGGAAGGGCAGGATGAAATCTTGAAGTCAGACAAGCCACCCATGAGGACAGAAAGCAATTGCTATAGAGGTATGAAACAGCTGAGGCAAACAGTAGCAGTTTAAGCCATTTAGTGTTTTTTAACAAAAAAATTATTATTCTTGCACCATAAAATAATAAAATGATAATTTTTTACTTTAAATTGATAGTGTAAATATTCTAGTGCTCCACAGCTACTACTCTACCGACACTGTCTGGATTTCTGTTTTAGGACAATGACTTCCCTATCTCTGAGCTGAGAGCTCTGGGCTAGCCTGCTAGAACCCAGCCATTGGATCTTCATAGCCTGGGAATAAGCCTAGGACCTTTAGCACTGTGGGGGAGCAATTGACTCCCAGCTTGAAACCACCTGACTTGAAAATCTAAAATTAAAAAATGGGAACCTGAACCACAAACCAACAGCCAACTATCCATACCTGATCTAAAAGCATCCAACCTATATCAACAATATAAATAGACCTAAACTTCAACAAAAAGGCAGGGTAAAATTTTGTATTAGACCTACAACTAACAAAAGAATTCCATATGCCCAGACCACAATGCAAATACATAAATGCAGAATAATATTTCCCCACCGAAATCCACTAGTCCTACAGAAGTGTACTATAATGAGAACTACCCAAAGGAACCCCAAGATTCAGGATTTGATAAAAGTATCATAAAACTTTAAAGAACACACACACACACACACACACACACACACACACCACTCAAAAATTCAAAGAGAGGAATAGATGTTACTAGGGGAGAGGTGGAAAAAAGTGAAGTGTTAAGCTGGGAGGGGAAAAGGGAGGGACATGCAGGGAGTATAGTGGAGGCAAGAGAACTCAGGAAAGGGGAAGGTAGGAATAATGGGGTCCTGGGGCTGGGGAAGGAGGAAGGAGGTGGGAAGGGAAGAAAGAAGAATAGAGATGACTGGACCTTGATGGCTAGGGAACCCAGAGAGTAATGTGATGCCCGGTATCCATGAGAAATGTGCATACACTGTCTGAACATTAGAGCACTGGGGGCTGTGTGGCAAGGAACACAGTGCCAAACAGAAGACACCTCCCTTTGAATGGTTGGTGAGAGTGATACAAAAGACTCAACATAACACATGCTTTGCCCAAAGCTCTTGATTATCTCCCAGAACTAGAAAATAAGATCCTACTGCTGAAGACAGGATATGGTTCAGAAATAGGACTTGGAGTACTGGAACAGGAACTGACATGGAATACTTCTATCTGAAGTTTAGCACTCATAATGCTGAATAAAATGACCACTGCTATGGGAGAAAATCAATAAATAGTTGAACCCATTCCTAAAGCCTAATAACCATAATGACTTGCACAGTCTATTGGTACAGTAGTGGCACTGTTATCTGGGGGATAATCAACAGCTATTTAATTGGACTTAAAACCCTATCAATGGGAATGAACTCATGGGTGGCACTTGAAGAAAAAGACTGAGGAGCCACAGGAGATGTAAGAACCTCCCATCCTCATGGATTGGAAAGAAGAATTAATATTGTCAAAATGGCCATCCCACAAAAAGGAGTCTATAAATTCAATGCAATCCCCACTGTGCTGGATAGTGTTAGTGTCAACTTGACACACCTGGGTTGAGGGAGCCTCAATTGGGGAATTGGCTCCATTGGATTGGCCTGTGGCCAGATCTGTGGAGTATTGTCTTGATGGTCGAGCAGTGTGGGAGGGCCCAGCTCACAATGAGTGGTGCCACCCTGGGGAGGTTGTTGTGTATGGTATAAAAGAGCAGGCTGATCATGGACCAGGAGAGCAAGCCAGTGAACAGCATTCCTCCATGGCCTGTGCTTCAGCTCCTGTCTCCAGGTTCCTACCCTGAGTTCCTGTCTTGGGCTCCCTACATGATGAACTGTGACCCAGGAGATGTAAGCTGAATAAACCCTTTCCTCCCCAAGTTGGTGTTGGTCAGAGTGTTTTGTCACAGCAATGGAAGACAAACCAGAACAGGGTTTAATTTTGTTCTTCTACAAATGGTGATCCAATTTTGCCAGCACCATTTGCTGAAGATGCTATCCTACCTCCATTGAGGTTTTTTGGCCCTTTGTCAAGTATGAGTTGACTGAAATTGTGTGAGCTCCAGTTTGGATATTCAGTTTTGTTCCATTGGTCGACAGGTCTGTTTTTGTGCCAGTACCAGGTTGTCTTTAAGACTATGGCCCTGTAATGTAGCTTGAACTCTGGTAGAGCAATCCCCCCTGTATTGCATTTTTCACTCAGGGTTGCTTTAGCTATTCAGGGTCCTTTGTTTTCCTTTATGAATTTAAGGATTTTTTCCCCAAGTCTGTGAAGGACCTCATGGGGATTTTGATTGGGATTGAATTGAATCTATATATCAACTTGGGTTAAATGGACATTTTTACTATATTAATTTTTCCAATCCATGAGCATGGGAGGTTGTGGTGGATAGCTTTAGTGAGAACTGGACACACCTAGGTTGAGGGAACCTCAACTGGGGAATTGGATCCATTGGATTGGCCTGTGGCCATGTCTGTGGAGTATTGTCTTGATTGTCAGGCAATGTGGGAGGTCCCAGCCCACAATGAATGGTGCCACCCTGGGCAGATTATTGTGTACCGTATAAGAAGTCATGAGCCAGAGGAGCAAGCCACTGAACAGCATTCCTCCATGGCCTGTGCTTCAGCTTCTGCCTCCAGGTTCCTACATTGAGTTCTTGCCTTGGGTTACCTAGTGATGAACTGTGACCCAGGAGATGTAAGCTGAATAAACCCTTTCCTCTCCAGGTTGGTGTCAGTCAGTGTTTATCACAGCAATGGAAGACAAACTAGAATAGAAATTGGTACCAGGAGTGGGATATTGCTGTAACAGACCTGACCTTGGTGTTTTGGGGAAGGATTGTGGAAGCGTTTGAAACTTTGGGCTAGAAAAAATCATTGAATGCCTAAAGATCATGGCTGTGGAACTTGGAACAGTTTTGCTGAAAGAGTTGTAGAAGATGGAGGCCTGGCTTGTGAAGTTTCTAGTTTCAAAGGAAAGCAGACATCATCAAGACTGTTTAATCTGTGGGTTCTGGTCAGCTGGGGCTGAAGAATCGGCTGTAAGTAACAAGGGACCCAGAACCTGAAGTGAATAATTTGTTGTACTGGGAAAATTGATGCTGATTAGCTGGGGCTGAAAAATCAGCTGTAAGTAACAAGAGACCAGCATCACTGTGGTGAAATCTTTGGCGAAGAATTTCTTCAGGGTCAGCACACAGAAGCTGTGATCCAGAATGGGCCTGAGCCTCCATCTCAAGCCAGAGGCAAGACTTGGTAGTGTGTAGGAGTCTCCTATATAGTTCTGGTGTTGAAATTTGAGGGGGTCACAGAGAGCAGCCGAGGCTTGTCACTGTGAGAAGTCGGGAAAGACCATTGGTGGAAGTGCACCTCGGTTGATGTGAAGACCCCAGGATTGCAGGGGTCATGAAGAGAATCTGAGGCTTTGACCTCCAGGAGAGGTCAGAAGACACCATTGGCGACGGTGCTGCCTCAGTTTCAGTGGCGACCCCAGCTTTTTGGAGATGCCAGGACCATGAGATGACCACCAAGAGCAGTAGCAGGTGTGGAATGGAGTTGGCCTGGGCCTGAAGGATGAGCTGTGTGTGCCACGGATGACAGAGTCAGAAAAGGGGAGCTGCTGAAACCCTTTGGAGCCCAGAAGATTGTGAGTGACTCCCAGGTGTCCAGCCTTGAGCAACTTGCTGGATTTAGGTTTGGTTTGAGTGTGCTTGATTCTTCCCTTTGAAATAAGACAGTACTTGCTTTGGATTTTACAGCAGCCCACAGTTAAGAGACTTTTAACAGACTGTGAACTTTTAGGTGTTTGGATATTTTAATGACTGTGAGGCTTTTAAGGTTTTACTGTCTTAGGTTGTGATTAACGTTAACATCATAATTTGGGGATAAGTACTGGAAAGGTGGTGGTTTAATAGTGATATGTTTTGTGTGTCAAGTTGACAAGGGGTCAATTGTGCTAGATAGCTTTAGTGTCAACTTGACACACCTGGGTTCCTGGGCAGGTTGTTGTGTACTGTATAAGAGGGCAAGCTGGGCATGGGCCAGGGGAGCAAGCCAGTGAACAGCATTCCTCCATGGCCTGTGCTTCAGCTCCTGCCTCCAGGTTCCTGCCCTGAGTTCCTGCCTTGGGCTCCCTAAGTGATGAACTGTGACCCAGGATGTAAGCTGAATAAACCCTTTCCTCCCCAAGTTGGTGTCTGTCAGAGTGTTTTGTCACAGCAATGGAAGACAAACTAGAACAGAAGTCTTTCCATCTTTTGATGTCATTTTCAATCTCCTTCTTCAGGGGTTTAAAATTTTTGTTGTACAGTTGTTTGGTATCTTTGGTTAGGTTTGTTCCCAGGTATTTTATTATTTTTGAAGCTATTGTGAGTGGGAAGGTCTTCTTATAGTCCTTCTCCACTTATTTATTGTTGCTGTAAAGAAAAGCTACTGATTTTTGCAGGTTAGTTTTATATCCTGCCACTTTAATGAAATTCTTAATCATTTCTTAAAGTTTTCTGGTGGACTTTTTAGCATACATTAGGTAAATTATCATATCATCTGCAAAAATGGATAGCTTAACTTATTTTCTGATTAGTACTCCTTTAATTTCCTTCTCTTGTCTTATTACTAGCAAACTATTCAAGCAACCTTGCCAGGTTCCCACCTTTAAGGGAAATGGTTCCAATTTTTATCCATTTAGGATGATGTTGGCAGTCTTTGATCATGTTGAAAAATGTTCCCTTCAGTCAGATTCCCTCTAGGACTTTAAACATGAAGGGATACTGGAACTTATCCAAGGCTTTTTTGAAAACCTAAGAGAAATCAATGAATATTTGAAATCCTGTGAACCAACAAAGCTTAACCAAAAAAAGATTGACAGTTTGAACAGACTCATAATATTTGAGGAAACTGAGGATGTAATAAAAAACCTCCCAATTAAAAAATTCACAGACTCAGATGGATTCACAGCAGAATTCTATAAAACATTTAAAGAGGTCCTACAACCATTACTACTCAAGCTGTTCAGAAGGATAAAAACAGAGGGAATTCTCCCAAATTCCTTCTAAGAGGCCAGCATCACTCTAATACCAAAAGCAGGCAAAGATACAACCAAAAAAGATAATGAACTTATATGCAAAAATTCTCAACAAAATACTTGCAAATCGCCTACAGACCCACATCAAAAAGATTATCCATCATGATCAAGTTGGATTCATACCAGAGATGCAGGTATGGTTCAACATACATAAATCAACAATATCATAAAACACATAAATGGACTGAAAGACAAAAAGCATGTTATCATCTCAATTGATATATAAGACCATTTTAAAAGGCCTCAGCCACAGTCTCCCATTCCTTACCATGTTAAACCCTTCTTATCTATTATTACCCTTTTCCATCTACATCACTGCATCAATCTCTGCTCCTGTGACTACTCCCCCAATGTCCCCTTATTAGTTTCCTAATCTTATACCCACAGTTAAGTGCATCTCTCAACTCTCATCAGAGAATATTCTTCTTGCAGCAGATTGCAATTACCACAGATACCCACAAATGGTCAATGTACAAAGAAAAAGAAACTGTGGGATGATCTGTCTGAAATGGGACACGTATATCACACTCTTTCATCCTGGCGCTCAGGTATCACTGCAGAATATGCGATGGAAAGATAATAAAAATAAAAACCCAAGGTGATAAATGAATGCAAGGAAAATGTGCTGTCTGGACACCAAAGGTTAGTTGCACATATGAACTTACCACGTACAACAGCATGCACAAGATCTGTGCAAACCAAAGCCAGGACGAGCAATGAATGGGGAATTAAGAAGGAACCCACAGCACTAGCTGAGGATCTATTGGCATTTGACAAATTCTGGGAGAGGCAGAATCAGTTTTCTTTACTAGTGTGATGTCTGGTATGTTATGAGACTCCAAGGGATAGACCCACACCCAAGAGTGCCCAGGGAACACAGATTAGATTTGATAAGTACGTAAATAAAAAAATAGAGAACTTGAAGTTGAGGGAGTAGAAAGGTGGGAGTGGAGGGAGACTATAAATAGTGTCAAAATGGTGATATGAAATTTTAGAATCAATAATGTTATTTTATAAAACCAACAAGTGTATATTCAGAAATCAAGAGGTTATAAAAAAATTTTTTTAATCACTATATCCTAAAACCCTGAAGTGCACTTCAAATGCATCCATTCTAGAAGTAAAAATATTGCTGGTCCCCTGACTTACTCCTGTAATTCAAAAGTAATCAGTTCTTACTAAACGTTATATGATGTCCTGTATATGTCTCAGAGATAATGGAAAAATTAAACATTAACTTATGCCTACATGTCTTGGATACCATACTTTCATTTTAGTCTCTCTAATTTTATTCTTCAATAAAAGTTTCCAATTGTACAGTATGCTTCTCTTTTATGAGTCAAGGCTTGCTTAGGAGAATTAAAAACATTCCAGGTATTTTGCACAGGAAGACGTTTAAGGCCAGAAATTATTACAGAGCTATTAGAAAGAGGCAAGAGTACATGTCAGCGGAAACATTTTCAGAACACTCAGCATGACAGGGTCAGAAGCAGAGGAAGGCTTCCACTAACGTGTGTGTGTGTGTGTGTGTGTGTGTGTGTGTGTGTGTGCCTGTGTGTGTATTTTTCAGGCTTTTGAAGTAATACAATTACCTCTGGTATTTCAGAACACCCAAGTTTTATTTATCTCTCCTCTCTCTCCTCCTACATAACCATCCCTATTCCCTCCACAGGTAAAGTATCTCCATCTTCCCCACTCCTGCTTTAATACCTGTCTCTTACTATCCCTCTATCACCATCTTCTTCTTCCTCTCTACCTCCATAGGTCCTTTCCATTTTCCTGGCTCCTGTGGTTAAAACAAGATACAAATTCAGCCAGGCCTGGTGGCGCACACTTATAATTCCAGCACTTGGGAGGCAGAGGCAAGTGGGATCTCTGTGAGTTCAAGGCCAGCCTGGTCTACAAAGTGAATTACAGGCCAGCTGGGGCTACAAGTAGACCCTGTCTCAAGAATACAAAAAAAAAATGGTGCTGAGATCTCCTGAGACCAGCGGAAGCGAAGGAAGGCAGGTAGGAACTGGGTGCGTCAGCAAGGCTGATTGTTGATTGATTTAACCTAGCTAATCCGTTAATCCAGTTGTCTTTGGCTCAATTGGCTTTTGTGGCTGTGGGGGCGGAGTTATCCTCCCAGGTAGTATTAAAGGTAGGGTTGTGTGAGTTTTGAGATCTGAGATCTCCTGAGACCAGTGGAAGAGCCCCGCCCCCAACTGGGATTATGAAGGCATCTGAAGGAGCCAAGCAAACCAAGCCTTCAACACAGTGAAGGGGCATTTAGGACTCACACTGGAATACAGGTAAGGAGAAGCCCATATGCCAGGAACACGAACAAGAGACAACCCAGGAAAGGGGCAGGAAAATCCCCCACCAAGCTCTACCAACCATATCAAGATTCCTACAGTGGGATCCCTCTGGGGATGCCCCAGAACACCGATATCAGAAACACAATTGGGAACATATTTAAAGAACTACAAGATTATAAAGAACAAATCAAAGAACTGAGAAAAGAGAATGAAGTATTCAAGAAGGACCTAGAGTGAGAGAAAGACAAACTCCAGAAGGAAGTAGAAACACTGAAAAGATCCCAGGCTGAAAAGATAAGGAAATCAACCAGCGAAGCAAAGAGCTACAGGAAGAGATTGAGAAGCTCCAAAAAGAAGTAGAAATACTAAAGGAATCAGAAGAGGAAATGAAAAAGGAAATGAAACACTCATCCAGTCAAGAGGAAAGGAATGGAAAAAGCCTCAGAAGCAGAATGGAGGAAGCAGAACAAAGAATATCAGACCTGGAAGATAACACAGAACAACTAAAAACCTCAAGGAAAGATTATGAAAAATTTAAAAATACACAAAATTGGAACAACCAGGAACTGTGGGACACTATGAAAAGATCAAAGCTCCACATCATAGGAATAGAGGAAGGAAAAGAATCCCAAGAGAATGGTATTGATCAGATCTTCAACAGAATAATAGATGAAAACTTCCTCAAACTAAAAAAAGACAAACCAATACAAATACAAGAAGCACACATAACTCCAAACAGACAATATCAGAAAAGAAATTCTCCATGCCACATCATAGTTAAAATGCTAGACAGGCAAAACAAAGACAAAATCCTTAAAGCCACAAGAGAAAAACGAGTGACCTATAAGGGGAAACATATCAGAATTACAACTGACTTCTCAATGCAAACTATGAAAGCAAGAAGAACCTGGAGCAAAGCATTCCCAGTGTTAAAGGACTATAGATGCCAACACAGGTCACTATACCCAGCAAAAATGTCAATTAGAGTTGAAGGAGAGAGAAAAACCCTCCATGACATAAACAAGTTGAAAGAATACATGTCCGGTAATCGCCAACCCTTCAGAGAATACTTGAAACAATTCAAAGGACAGAAGAAAGGAGCAACCAACCCCAGGCACCTAGAAAGAGAAATCAATAAAAGCATAACTGCAGAGGTAGATACTTAACCCAAGCCACAAATGGATAATAAGGCAAAAGGAAGCAACACAAGCCTATCACTCATAACCTTAAATTTTAATGGACTAAATTCCCCAATAAAAAGACATAGACAGGGAGATTGGATTAGGAAACAGAATCCATCAATATGCTGTCTACAAGAAACACATCCTACCTTCAAGGACAGGCACCACCTTAAAGTGAAAGGATGGAAAAAATATTCCAAGCAAATGGTACCAAAAAGAAAACAGGTGCTGCTATTTTAATATCAGACAAAATAGACTTCAAAGTAAAAGAAATCAGAAGAGACAAAGAAGACCATTACATTTTTATCAAAGGAACAATTCACCAAGAAGATTTCACAATTATGAATATATATGCCCCAAACTCTGGTGCACAAAACTTTATAAAGAAAATTCTCCAGGACCACAAGTAACACACTAACCCCAGTACACTCATAGTAGGGGATTCCAATACCCCACTGAGTCCTTTGGATAGGTCAATAGGACAAAGAATAAACAGAGAGACATCTGAACTGAATGATATGATACAGAAAATGGACCTCATAGACCTCTACAGAATATTCCACCCTAATACCAGAGAACACACTTTCTACTCAGCACCCCACGGAACATTCTCCAAAATAGAACACATACTGGGACACAGAAGAAACCTCCACGAATACAAAAAGATTGAAATAATTTCATTCATTCTATCAGACCACAGTGCAATAAATCTCAACATCACCACCAGGATAAGCCCTACTGCCTCCAAGAACACATGGAGACTAAACAACACACTCTTGAATAATGAATGGGTCAAGGAAGAGATAAAGAAAGAAATGAGGGCTGGAGAGATGGCCTAGCAGTTAAGGGCGCTGAGCGCTCTTACAGAGGACCCGGGTTCGATCCCCAGCACCCACATTGCGGCTTAGAGCCGTCTGAAACTCCAATTCCAGGAGAACTCCAGCTCCAGGGGAATCCGAGACCCTCTTCTGACCTCCGCGGCATTGCACGACATGGGTGCACAGACCTGCATGCAGACAGTACATTGATACACATACAGAAATAAATAAAATAATATTAAAAAAAAAGAAAGAAATGAAAGCATTCCTAGTACTGAATGACAATGACAATACAACACAACAAAACCTATGGGATACCTTAAAAGCAGTCCTAAGAGGGAAGTTTATAGCCCTGGGTGCCTACATTAGAAAAACAGAAAGAGCACAAGTGAATGATCTAACACTACAGCTGAAAGCACTTGAGAGGCAACAACAGATAAACCTTAAATGCAACAGACAGGAAGAAATAAGAAAAATGAGAGCAGAAATCAATGAAATAGAAACAAAGAAAACAAGACAAAAAAAATCAATGAATCCAACAGATGGTTCTTTGAAAGAAAAAACAAGATAGACAGACCTCTAGCCCAGTTAACCAAAAGAAAGAGGAACAACTCCAAATTAATACAATACATTATGAAAAGGGAAATATCACAACAGACAAGGAAAAGATCCAGAAAATCATACGGGAATACTTCAAAAACCTATACTCTACCAAGTTTGAAAACCTAGAAGAAATGGATGAATATCTGAAATCCTGGGAATCACCAAAGCTCGGCCAGGAAGAGATCAGCAGCTTAAACAGACCCATAACATATGAAGAAATAGAGGATGTAGTAAGAAGTCTCCCAACTAAAAAAAGCCCAGGCCCAGATGGTTTCACGGCAGAATTCTATAAAACATTTCAAAAAGACCTACAACCATTATTACTGAAACTGTTTAGAAGTATACAGTTCTAAACTCTAAAAGAGGGAATTCTCCCAAGTTTCTTCTATGAAGCCAGCATCACTCTATTACCAAAACCAGGCAAAAATCCAACTAAAAAGGAGAATTATAGACCCATCTCCCTCATGAACACAGATGCCAAAATTCTAAACAGGATACTGGCAAATCGCATACAGACCCACATCAAGAACATCATCCATCATGACCAAGTTGGATTCATACCAGAGATGCAGGGATGATTCAACATACGAAAATCAATAAACATCATCAAACACATAAACGGAATCAAAGACAAAAACCACGCCATCATCTCAATTGATGCTGAAAAAGCCTTTGACAAAATCCAGCATCCCTTCATGCTTAAAGTCCTAGAAGGAACTGGATTGGAAGGATCATTCCTCAATGTAATCAAAGCCATATACAGGAAACCCACAGCCAATATCATCCTAAATGGGGAAATGACAGAAACATTCCCTTTAAAGGTAGGAACTCAGCACGACTGCCCCCTGTCACCACTCCTCTTCAATATAGTGCTTGAAAAATGGTGCTAAGATCCACAAATGAGAGAGAAAATACATTGCTTGTTTTCTGAGTCCGTGTCACTTCACTTAGTATAAGAGCTTCTAGTTCCATCCATTTACCTTTTGTGAGTTCATTTTTTCTTTATTGCAGTGTAGAACTCCATTGTGAAAATGCACCTCATTTTCATTATCCATTCATCTGGGTTGCTTTCATTTCTTAGCTACTGTGGAAAAAAAAAAAAAAAGCAACAAACATGGCTGCACAAGTACCCCTGCAGTAGAATGAGTCCTCTAGATATATGCCAAGGCATGATATAACCAGGTCATATGATGGGTTTATTTTAGTTTGTTAAAGGTTCTCCATACTGATTTCCACAATGGTTATACCATTTGTAATCTCATCAACAGTGAATGAGCATTCTCATTTCCCAACATTAAAATGGAGTCTTTCCTCCTGAACTGTGAGTCCACTTCCTTTTCTCTCCAGGTACTTCTCACCATTCCTTCCCTCTTCTTGCCAGAGCTCAAGCTAGGGTTGTCAGCCCACTGGCCAGGGACAATTCTGAGGCTTGCAGCTTCCAAGAGCTGCAAGCCTGGTCCAGGAAGGAAGAATATCACATGGATTGAAGCACACACATAATAAACATTTAAAGGACCACCAGACAAATATATTTCAGATGACAAATGGTGCAAAGACGTGGGGCTCAACTTTCCACAGGAAGCAGAAGGAGAAAAAGGTATTTTCTCAGGCTGTCTCTCTCAGCTCTTTCCCTCACAAAGGGAATTTTGGAGGGCTCAGTGTAGGGAAGTAACCCCCCCCAAAGAAAGGTTCAAGGTAGATGACCAGGCTATTGGTCCATTTCCACGAGAATATTTTCATCTTTTAATCTGTTTTTAGTCTTTTAATCTGTCTTTCAACATCCCTCCCCTAAGACTGGGCTGTCAGCCCAGCCCTGTGAAACCTCTTTTTCACATGGGATTAGTTTTTCATAACATTGGCTCCCACAGAAAAGAAGCTATTCCATCTACTGAGCCATCAAACCCTCTGCTACTAAACGTTTCTCTACCCATTAGCATTTCCTACCTTCTTTACCATGGGAAACAAACAGACACACCAAAAACACCTTGCTAAAATTCTCCTCAAGTACTCCAACAAGCTCCCTTATGGAAACTTCGCAGCTCCAGACCCAGTAAGAGAACAGGCTAAACAAAACATCCAAGCTTTCTCTTAAAGGACGAGAAGCAGTATCTCCTCCAGCCACTTCACTCTCTGCCACAGAGAAGTTGTGCCAAATCAGGAACAACAAAGACCTTCATTTGCAGGCATTTCCCATTAATGTAGACCCAACTCAGAGTCGCCCCCTGAATTGGTACCCATACCAGGCAGAAATTATAACAAAATCATTTCTCAGGAAAGAAAAATGCAGCTGTTGGTGTGTGTGCTAGGATCGAGCATGCAAAACTACAAACCCTAGAATTCCTTGGGCCTGTCACAGCCATGTTAACTGCCTGTCCACCATGTTCACCTCCTTACCTTCCAAGCCAGCGAAATATAATTCCCAGAATACTTCAGGCCTGTCACTGGATGGAAAAAAATTCAGAATGATCCCAGTTCTTTCTAAAACAGGTTTTTCAAAAAATACACAAAGAAAATGTACCTTTAAACCTTATTGTGTTTTTCTCATGAGACTTGTTCAAAATTGAGGTAATTTTACTTTTCCTTGCATGTCAATTTTTATTTGGAGATAATATTTTTATAATATGGCCATTCAAAATCTCTTAAGTTAAATTCCATCTCAAGCATGCTTGTTGATAAGTTTCTAAACCAATACGTGGATACTCAAAAAACACCTTAAAACTAATTATGCACAACTAATCAATTAATAAGTCCTAGACATTTCAAAGTCAATTAATCAATTAAGGATCCTAAATAATTCTGAAATTAATTAATTTAAAATGTTCTGGAAAATTTTGGAGTGTTTTAGGTTTGTTTTCACCTTTTAAAATTCACAGGCTCCCAGACCATGTGGCTTGTAACCTACCACCAAGCAGAAATAACATGTCATCTTAATTCGTGTCTGTCTTTCCTTACCTAAATTTAATACCATTTTATTTCAGCATCTTGGAACCAAAACAAGGCAGCTTTGTATGAAGATTTTCAAGCCAGCTTGGTCTAACAAAGAGCTAAAGCTAATAAATGTTCTTTAACAACTATTTAACATTTTTAGATTTTGGTTAAAAATTAACTTGTGTACTTTTACTATTTATGTAAATTTAGTAAAGGCTAACTCTAAAACCAAGATTGATATTTTTCTCTAACTCAGGTCTGCCAGTACATTTAAACAACTAATAAATTAATTGATTTAATAAGGGTAAATATAAATTTACACATGTAATAGTTCAATGTTTTATTGAGTATGTATTGTCATCTACTGGACATGATTTATCGACACCCAATAGGATCTGTAAAACCATTCTATAAAATTTATACCTTAAAGTTACACATCTAAGAGTTATAATATATAAAGATTAAAATTATATATATATATATATATATATATATAAACTTTATTTCTGCAGAATCCAGTCTAAATCGGGTAACTTAAAGATCACAATGTGTGTTTAATCAAGGTTTATCTAACTTATTTTTACTTGTATCTGAGATCTATTTACACATTATATATGGTAAACTAAATTACTTACATTGTTTAAAAATTGGTCTAATACTGTCAACATAAAAGATTGGTCAGGGTTGGAAAGATAGCCTAGAGGTTAAGAGCACCAACTGCTCTTGCAGAAGACCTGGGTTCGATCCCCAGCACCCACATGGCGGCTGAAAACCATCTGTAATTCCAATTCCAGGAGAACTCCAGTTCCAGGGGAATCTGACACACTCTTCTGACCTCCACATTATTGCACAACATGGGTGCACAAACCTACATGCAGACAGTACATTTATACACACAAATAAATTAATTAAATTAAATTTTTTTTAATTAAAAACAATTTAAAACAATATTGGTCACACTTAAATGTATGTAAACTGGGCTGGAGAGATGGCCTAGTGGTTAAGAGCGCCGACCGCTCTTACAGAGGACCCGGGTTCGATCCCCAGCATCCACATGGCGGCCGAGAACCGTCTGAAACTCCAATTCCAGGAGAACTCCAGTTCCAGGGGAATCCGACACCATCTTCTGACCTCCGTGGCATTGCACGACATGGGTGCACACACTTGCATGCAGACAGTACATTCATACACATACAGAAATAAGTAAAATAAAAAAAATTAAAAATAAATAAATAAATAAATAAATGTATGTAAACTACAAGTTACTATTCCTTTTACTCCTTATTCATATTAAATTTCCAGGTAACAGGCTTGACATTAATGCATATCCAATGTCTTTCTGTAATGTTATCTGTAACATAGATGAGGAAGATTTGCTCCCACTCTGTGGACTTCACTTGGATCTTTCTTCCCTTTGCTTCACAGAGGCTTTTTAGTTGAATGAGGTCCCATTTTTCAATTGTTGACCTTAATTCTTGAGTGGCTGATGTCCCATTGACAAAATCCTTTACTACACCTGTACTGTGTAAGGTTATGCCTACATTACTGAATTATAACTATGTATCCTTGTATTTACAGACAAGTGTACCTCTCATCACTTATCAAAAAACTATCTTCTTAAAACATATGGAGAGTATTACAGAGTTCCACAACTGGTCAAATGCATAGAATAATTGTCTGTAAGATGCCCTGTCCTAGGTGACATATCTACAATAAAACCACTACACCTAAGGCTCAGGGAGCATAGCGAAACAGGGGCAGGAATAGTATGAATGCAGCTCTCGACTCTCACCAGCAAAGCTTCCTCATGCAACAGATGGTGGTCAGAAAATTACAGCTTGCCATAATGCAAAAAATGGGAGACTAGAGAATGTTTGTCCTATATCAAACCTCTGCCACCCAGGACTCAGGGATCATTACAAAAGAGGGAGTGGAAGTCTGTAAGATCAAGAGGTGGTTGATTACCACAAGGAAATAGAATTTTCCAGTCTGATGGGAAGTTGCTCATGTGAAGTTATAACAATGGTGACAGCATGCACAAGACCTATAGATGGTCAAACCAGACAAAACCCAGCACATAAGTGAGGAAATGGATAAGTCCCAATCTTAGCTGAGGAACTATTACCAATCAATCATTACTGAGAGAGGGAGAGTTGGTTTTCTTTAAAACAGTGATGCTTAATAGGTTGGCCAGGCTCCAGTGGATGGACTCAAACCAAATATTTGGGAACACAAACTTGGCTTGATAGTCTTTAAGATTTATGACAGAATGCATGAAATCCAGTGGGGGATATGGGGGAATGCAGATGTGGTAGGGGGTCTAAATATGATCAGGAAGTAGTACATGAAATTCACAAAAAAATCAATTAAAAAAGAAAGAAGATATATATTTATATAAGAGCTATAAAATCACTTTACTTTGTGTCTTAGGATATAGTGAAATCCTATATCATTGATGACACCATGCAACTGTTTGGGTTTGAATTCACAACTCAGGATTAGGTAATCCAACTTTCTCCAAAACCCTGTTTGTCTTGATAATAATTCTTCTATGGTTCCCAGATGTCCTGATATGCATCCTTTTCTGTCATAGCTCTCTTATGTACTATTGTATCTTTTAAGCCACAAGGCAAAGTGATAGCTACTTTCACTGCCTGTGCTGGCTGAATACCATCTTTTGCCGCATACCAATCAAAACTTAAAGAATGACTGGTTGCTTTCAGAAGAGAATTAAAGCACTGAATTCCATTGTTCTTCAAAATGGCTCCTCTTGACCTAGAACCAAAGGTTCTGTCAGTTACATTACAGTCAAATGGAAATGTGAGTACTTCTAAGAATTTTAATACTTCTGCTATGCCAGCAACACCATATGCTCTCTCTCCATAGCAATCTCAAAAAAAATTCTCTGACTGCAGGAAGCACGAATGCTTCATCTCCTGTGACAATACTAAAAAAGCTTGAAATGCCATAGTTTCGTTCTTTTAAAAATTTACTGAATTTTTAAAGTTTCAAGCAGACATATAAAACAAAATGGTGTGATTTACTTCCTAGTTCTCCCTTTTGATGTAAAGTTAGGTTATCCTATAAAATACCTTAAAACTAGAACATCTGATTCCTGGCCCTAAGGTTAAAATGACAATAATAGAAACGTTAATGCAAAAACCATGTTGAGATAATCATGTCTTGATTATAAGTATTGAAGTTTTTATATGCATTTAAATTTCATCAGATTCTAGTAGATACTTCAATGCCTCAAACTATAAGCTGGATCTAAGGTGATTCTGGGGTAACTGGTTAAAGATAGCAGCACTAATTGTTGAATTAAATAGCACAGTGACAGCTTATTTTTCTTCCATCGTACAAATTCATTGGAACTTCAAAGTTATATGCTTATCTTAAAATTTTGGAGTTAATGGCTTTCCTCAGGGAAGCTAGAGATTATCAATAATCCATAGTCCTAGGTGTTCAAATAAATCAGTGATCTTAGTTCTTAGTACTCAATTTTGATGCAAAGCAGTGAACAAGTCTTCTTAATGCATCACTAGATAAAAATCTCCAAAGGCAACTTATCCTGTGGTTGCATCTGCAATATGCCATCAAGCATTTGATAATGTTCAAGTAGCTTTGAGAAAAATACCAGTAATTAGAAGAATCTTTCTAAGAAATGACATTGAAATATCTTCCTAAGATATTTCATTAATAATAAGAAGAAAATATAAGATAAATAATAAGATATAAGATAAATGACATTGAAATATCTTTCTAAGACATGACATTGAAATATCTTAGTGTATGGTAGAATTGAAGGCTTTCTTACCAGGACACCTGCTGGCAGAGGTTATTTCCATCCCAACCCATTACCTTAGTGATTACATAGTAATGAATACTGATAAGGTTTGGAAACCAATAAGGAATTTCCTAGACTATATCACTCTGGCTGCCTGAATCATATTTGGGACATCAATCTCAACTTGACCTCTAACTATGGTGTTTCTAGGCTATATCCACTTTCAAATATGTATATTTAAAAAAACTCGATCTTAACTTGTCTCATGTGAATGAAGTCTGAGCTATGTGTTTCTATAGAGTTAAATCTTTAAAGGATTGATGATGGATTGTTGACTTATATTATCTATCATTACAAATGAGAATGATAATTCATGAATGGCTTAGCCACGAAGATAAATACTGCAATAGTTCATTTCCTATAGATTACCGCATTTTTAATTCATTTCATTGAAATATTTTCCACTTAGGCATCAAAACATTAAAATAAACAGTGACTGATATGCATACAGATGCTATTGTAATAAATCTAAAATAGAATGAAAAGACTCTGAAGTTACTTATAATGCTTCTCTCCCTAATTTTTGAAAGTGTGATGAAAAAAATTAATAGTCATTTAGGGCTTGTCTGCACACCCCTGAAAATTTGAAAATAATAAAATTTGTGTTTTTTTCTGTTTTTCTTGGAAACTTCCATAGACTTATTTTAAATAAATTGAGCACTCCACATATAAGGCCTGTATTTTCAGCAACTGAATTAATAAAACCTTGAGAAAGAAACCCCCCTGGGTGGCTTCCTCAGATAAAATTGTGTAACATAAAGGCTTTAACTACAGAATTCTAAATTATTTAAAATGGGCTTTTAAGTAGTTATTGCTAACCAAAAATGAATTAAAAAGAAATTATTTCCAAAACCATATTCCACTTTGACTTTTATCATTACCTACTTGTCAAAGAAAGACAGCTTTCTTCATCTCTACTACCTAAGCTTTAAAATGAATTCATAAATCTTTGAAGGATATCTTAAGAATGTACTCATTATTCAGGACATAACACCAACATAGCTTAAAATTTCATCAAAATGGTATTTAAAAGAATTTAGTGACTAAGTAATCTTACAATGCACTCAAGACAGTTTCCCAATATTTAAACATGTCTTCTATTTTATAGTAACATTTTAGAAAAGTCTGAAATATGGTAGCAACCAAGCCCCATGTGTGTATCTAATCAGAAATCAAGTTGTAGTTGAAAACCAACTGAAACATTACTTAATGAAAACAAAAAGAATGTTCACTATTACTAGCAAACAATAGTGAAACTTGGTGTGATGGTTGATATTAATTCTCAACCTGACAGAGTATAGAATCCACTGAGAGATGGACCTTTGGGCATTTCTGGGGGCAGATTGTTTCGGCAGTGTTAATTGAGGTAGGAAGACCCACATAGTATGGATCCTCTGATTGGGATGCAGTATGGTAGAGGAGACATAGAACTGAGGAGCAGCACACATCTGTCTCTGCTTCTAAAGTGGATGATATGGGACTAGCTGCTTCAGGCACCTGCTGCCTTGAGTCCCAAAATAAGGCCTTTCTCCCTTAAGTTGCTTTTGCCAGTGTATTTTATTACAGCAGGCAGAAAAGAAACTAAGACAGAAACCATATCAAGAAGGCAAGCCATTGCTGAGATAATCCTGACCATGTGATTCTTAGGCCTCTTGAACTGTTCTGAAGGTGAAACGGAGAATCATTTGTAACTTTGGGTTGGAAAACTCCTTGAGTTCTGTAAACACAGTTTACTTTGATAACTGTATTTATTTTGTCATCCTTTATTGAACCGTCCCAAGTGTTTATATCAGCTATCATGCTGGTCAGAATAAATGCAGCAATGGACAAGGCCACCTCTCTTCCCATGAAACACAGTTAAGACTGAGAGAGAATAAAGAGAACCAACACACTCAGGAGCTATAATAAGTCCTGGGAAGTAAGCACATGAAAAGGTCAATAAAAGTGGGGGACATGCATTCTATAAGATGATCAGGGATTGGAAAGGAGATAGGTACCAACAAAATTGGGGCGTCACACCAGGCTAATGGGAAAAGAGAGGAGGTTGAGACTCAACAAATAAAAAGACATGGATAAACAGCTCATTTGAAAGTCACACAACTGAAAAGGTGACTCTAGATGGCCAACTATTCACTGAATCAGAAACTCTGTCTGAATGAAAAATGAATTGAGATCCAAATCCCCAATAAGAAATATGACAGCAGAAACAAGGCCATAGAAATGTGCTGCTGTTGGGCTGGAGGGATGGCCTAGCGGTTAAGAGTGCCGACTGCTCTTGCAGAGGACCCGGGTTCGATACCCGGCACCCACATGGAGGCTGAGAACCGTCTGTGTAACCCCAATTACAGGAAAACTCCAGTTCCACGGGAATCCAACACTGTCTTCTGACCTCCGCGGCGTTGCATGACACGGGTGCACAGACCTACATGCAGGCAGTACACTCATATAAATAAATAAATAAATAAATTTAAAAAAAAAAGAAAGAAATGTGCTGCTGTTAAGATAAAAATGCAAATCAAAAGAAAAACTGAGGATTAGGTGAGCCAAACATGCAAGAACTGTTGATCCTATGTGGAGAGTCAGAGGAGAATGAGGGACATAGTGCAACAGGAAGAGTCTAGCACTGGTTGTCACTTCAGTAGCTGTGCTGGATAGCTTTAGTGTCAACTTGACACACCTGGGTTGAGGGAGCCTCAATTGGGGAATTGGTTCCATTGGATTGGCCTATGGCCACATCTGTGGAGTATTGTCTTGATTGTTGAGCAATGTGGGAGGGCCCACTATGGGTGGTGCCACCTTGGGCAAGCTGTTGTGTATGGTATAAGAAGGCAAGCTGGGCATGGGCCAGGGGAGCAAGCCAGTAAACACCATTCGGCCATGGCCTGTGCTTCAGCTCCTGCCTCCAGGTTCCTGCCCTGGGCTCCCTAAGTGATGAACTGTGACCCAGGAGATGTAAGCTGAATAAACTCTTTCCTCCCCAAGTTGGTGTCAGAGTGTTTTGTCACAGCAATAGAAGACAAACTAGAACAGAAATTGGTACCAGGAGTGGGGTATTGCAGTGACAGACCTGACCTTGGTGTTTTGGGGAAGGATTGTGGAGGCGTTTGGAACTTTGGGCTGGGAAGATCATTGAATGCCTAAAGATCATTGCTGTGGAGTTGGAGCAGTTTTGCTGAAGGAGTTGTAGATGATAGAGGCCTGGCTTGTGAAGTTTCTAGTTTCAAGGGGAAGCAGAGATCATCAGGACTGTTTAATCTATGGGCTCTGTTCAGTTGGGCCTGAAGAATCAGCTGTAAGTAACAAGACACCAGAACCTGAAGTGAACCCTTTGCTTTACTGGGACAATTGATGCTGGTTAGCTGGGGATAAAAAGTCGGCTGTAAGTAACAAGAGACCAGCATCACTGGTGAAATCTTCTGGGAAGAATTTCTTCAGGCTCAGCACACAGAAGCTATGTTCCAGAAGGGGCCCGAGCCTCCATCTCAAGCCAGAAGCAGGACTTGGTAGTGTGTAAGAGTCTCCTATATTGCTCTGGTGTTGATATTTGAGGGGATCACAGAGAGCAGCCAAGGCTTGGCACTGTGAGAGGTCAGGAAAGACCATTGGTGGAAGTGCACCTTGGTTGCAGTGAAGACCCCAGGATTGCAGGGGTCATGGAGTGTGGAGAGTGAATTGGCCAAAATGGCGTTTTGGACCCTTGCCAGGTCTTATCGCCTGATTGTCGCCTGACTGCCCAGCTCATTCCCCAGCCAATAAGAGAACGCCAAACCTGAACCCTCATTAGCATGTCCGCTGACTTCCATATATTGTGCATACCGCTTACAGACCAATGAGAGACTGCCGTGGCGCTTGCGCCCTTGCAGGAGGCGGGGTTGAGAGAGGGGATATGAGTAGGGGACACTGGAAGGGAAGAGGGAGAGTGGATGTAAGAGTTGCCTGAATAAACTGCGTCTGGAAGAACAAGAGTGTGTCCTCTCCTTTTTCCTCCCGGCCGGGAACAGAGCGACAAGGAGAGCGACAATGGAGAGAAGCTGAGGCTTTGCACCAGGAGAGGTTAGAAGAGACCATTGGTGAAGGTGCTGCCTCAGTTTCAGTGGCGACCCCAGATTTTTGGAGATGCCAAGACCATGGGATGACCACCAAGAGCAGCAGCAGGTGTGGAATGGAGTCCGCCTGGGCCTATGAGATGAGCTGTGTATGCCACGGATGGAAGAGTCAGAGAAGGGGAACTGCCGAGATCCTTTGGAGCCCAGAAGAATGTGAGTGAATCCCAGGTGTCCAGCCTTGAGCTACTTTGCTGGACTTAGGTTTTGTTTGGGTGTGCCTGATTCTTCCCTTTGAAATAAGACAGTACTTGCTTTGGATTTTATAGCAGTCCACAGTTAAGAGACTTTTAACATGGGGCTGGAGAGATGGCCTAGTGGTCAAGAGCACTGACTGCTCTTGCAGAGGACCCCAGATCAATCAACAGCACCCACATGGAGGCTGAGAACCATCCGTAACTCCAATTCCAGGAGAACTCCAGTTCCAGGGGGAATCCAACACCCTCTTCTGACCTCCCCGGCATTGCACAACACGGGTGCACAAACCTACATGCAGACAGTACATTCATACACATAAAATAAATAAATAAAATAAAATAAAATAAAATAAAATAAAATAAATTTTTTAAAGAATATTTATAAAAGAAAAAAAGAGAGACTTTTAACAAACTGATCTTTTAAGTGTTTGGACATTTTAAGGACTGGGGGGCTTTTAAGTTTGTACTGTCTTAAGTTGTGATTAATGTTAACATCATACTTTGGGGACAAGAACTGGAAAGTTAGTGGTTTAATAGTGATGTGTTTTGTGTTGACAAGGGGTCAGTTGTGCTGGATAGCTTTAGCGTCACCTCAATTAGGGAACTGGCTCCATTGGATTGGCCTGTGGCCATATCTGTGGAGTATTGTCTTGATTGTCGAGCAGTGTGGGAGGACCCAGCCCACTATGGGTGGTGCCACCCTGGGCAGGTTGCTGTGTACAGTATAAGAAGGCAAGCTGGGCATGGGCCAGGGGAGCAAGCCACTAAACACCATTTGGACATGTCCTGTGCTTTAGCTCCTGCCTCCAGATTCCTGCCCTGGCCTCCCAAGTGATGAACTGTGACCCAGGAGATCTAAGCTGAATAAACCCTTTCCTCTCCAAGTTGGTGTTAATCAGAGTGTTTTGTCACAGCAATGGAAGACAAATTAGAACAGTAACCATGTAAGAAGGAGGGCATGCCAGCTCTAATCTATATAGTGTTCTAGTCTGCATTCTGGTACCATGATAAAATACCTGAGCATGTATAATTTAAAAGCATAGAGGTTTACTTGACTTATGGTTTGGAAAAGACTATGGTACCAGCATTCTCTCAGCATCTGGTGAAGGGCTTCATGTTGCAGAGGGCATCACATGGAAAGATGGAGCAAGCATGCCATGCAGCCTCACTTCCTCTCACTTATGTCATCAAAGAAGCCACACCCTCATGACTCATCTAATCCTCATTACCACCCAAGGACCCTCAAATACTATTAATACATGAATTTGAAGAGTAAGTTTGCAATGCATGAACTTTAGTGGAATACATTTAAATGACAATTCAAGTGGTATGTGTATGTATGTATATATGTATATATTTTATGTATATATAACTATGTATATATATATTCAAGCAATGTAAGTATGAGAGAACAATTACAGCAAAGAACTGGGGAAAAAAACTTCTGGAAAGACTTAGAGAAAGATGCAGGACATGTATGGCAGAGTACAGGAACTCTGGTGGGTTGGGGGGCATGGAAAGGGAAGAAAATCTAGATTGAATTGAGAAATGATGTAAGACTTATGGAAAAAGTTTAATAACAATAAAAAAATAATTTTGTGGGAAAAGATAAAAATGAGGGACAGACAAAAGGAGAATTTAAAAAAAAAGAATATGATCTATTTTATCAAATCTCCCTCATACACTCTTAGCTACAACTCCTCCCACTCCCCTCCACCACTTTCCTTCCCAGCTTCATGTGCTTTTTTAAAAACCCATTGAGTCCCCTTGGTGCCGCCAGGATGGTGCATGAGTGTAGGACAACCCGTTGGAGCATGGAAGCTGATCAGAGGCCATGTCCAAAGAAAACTGACTCTTCTTCAGCCATCACCAATTGCCAATAGTTTCTTGGTTAAGACTAGAACTTCATAAATCAACCCATGCTGGAATTGTTGCTGGCTTGATATTGTGCTGCCAATCACAGCCACTGTGAGTTCATGTGTGAAAAGTCTCTGTCATAACCAGAAATACTATTTCACAATAGTTTGTAAAGAGGTGGCTTTTTGTTGTTATTTGATAGGATATCCTTAGTCTCAGCTTGCAGGAACTCACTATGTGGGATCAGGCTGGCCTCAGTCTCCCAAGGGCTGGAATTAAAACATGTGCCACCACATCAAGCAAGAGGTAGTCTTTAACTAAACTTTTCATTTAGAGATAATGGAAAAATATAACTATGGCTTAAGAAATAATAAATCTAGGGCTGGAGAGATGGCTCAGAGGTTTAGAGCATGGACTGTTCTAGCAGAGACCTTAGTTCAACTCCCAGCACCCACATAGCAGCTAACAACTTTACTTACTGTAGTTCTAGGGGATCCAATGCTGCCTTCTGACCTCCTCTAGCACTGCACAACACAGGGGCACTTGCACACATACAGGCGATATACTCAGATACATAATAAAATATAATATAAATATATTCTATAATAAAATATAAAATACATTTTAAAATAAAACTATAAAATATAATTTAAAATAAAATAATAAAGAGAAATAATGAAGCTGGAGAGATGGCTCAGCAGTGACAGACACTAGCTGCTCTTACAGAGGACCCAGCTTCTGTTCCCAGAATCCACAGAGTACCTAACAACAGTCCATAATTCCAGTTCCAGAGAATCTGATGCTTTCTTATGGCTTCTGTGGGAATTGCACACCTGGTCCACTTACATGCAGGCAAAGCATTCATAAACATAAAATAAATCAAAATATTTTTAAATACAGAAATGAGATCTTTTATAGATTTTATGTAGATTTTTCTAGTGATAATATATTGTGATTTTATTGTACATAATCACAACCAGAATACTAACAATCAATATACAGAACAATTTCATCAGCTCAGGATATACAATTTTTTCCATCATGTTGTACTTTTATGGCCATATTCATTTCCTGTTCAACACAACCTAGTTCCTTGATCCCTGATAACAATATGTTCAAATTTTCTATACTCATCTTTAAATTTTCAAATTTCCACTATATGAGAGACTATAGAATATTCTTCCATATTATATGAGAGAATCATATAGTATGTCATCGTCCATGGTTCAACTTTATCCAGTCAGCAGAATACTCCAGTGCTTCTTTAAAATCATGTATATATCAGCCGGGTGTGGTGGCACACGCCTTTAATCCTAGCACTTAGGAGGCAGAGGCAGGCAGATCTTTGTGAGTTCAAGGTCAGCTGGGACTACAGGGAGACCCTGTCTCGAAAAGACCAAAAAAAATCGTGTATATATCAGTAATTTGTCATTTTATTACTAGTAGTAGCTCCAGGTATGTCATAGCTTATTTTGCCAATCATCAATCAAAACAGACATGAATTTCTTACAGATTGTAGTACCAATAAAGCTACTAAACACTTCCATGTACAAAGGCTTTGTGTATAAATGCAAATTTTTGTTTTCCTGGGATAAATGCCTAGAAGTTAAATTGCTGGATTGTGCGTAGGTGTATATTTAATAAAATTTCCATATTATTTTCTATAACAACTGTATTATTTTACCACCCAACCAGAATGTGTGAGTGATCTAGTTTTCCCACATACTCTCTGGCACTGGGTTTTGTTCCCACTTTTACAGCAGCCACTTAAGACACATATAGTGATATCTCATTGCAGTTAGCCTCCTCAATTCTTCAATGCCCAATGATGCTGAACATTTTCGTTTGCTCTATTGCCATCAATAGAGCCACCTCAGTGAAAAGTTTATGTCTTCGCCCATTTCTAACTGAATTACCTGAATTTTTTTTTTGCTATGGACCTTGGAGAGAATTATCTTAGACTGTGTGATTCTCATATACTACCTCCCTTTATATATCTGTCCTCTCAATTTCTTATTAGTGTTTTCACAGAGACATAATTCTTAACTTAGCTGAGGTGTCATTTTCTTTTTCCATTATGGGAAATGCCTTTTGCATCAACTGTAAACCATCTTCTCTCACCTGGATTACAAATACTTTCTCCTATAGCTTTTTTTAATCAGTTTTAAATTTTTTATTTCATTTTTTAACAATAAGTAATAAGTTATGAGTACAAGCATCCTTCATGTAAAACCAATTTGCAAGCAGCTATGTCCAAACCCACACAGCCCAAGTCTCCCACCATCCATATTATATTGCTGTAGTTTCACCATTCACCCCAATCACAGCCCTTATGTTCTACCATGCCCCCTCTTCCGCAGATTGTTCCCTAGGCTTAGAAAAGGGGCACAGGTGGGCGAGAAGCAAAACAGTCCACTTTCTCTGGAGATGTCGTTTTGGACTCTGATCAGTTCAGGCTGTTTCCTTTCATGGGGTGACAGTTTGTCCAGGAATAACCTTTCAATCCTGCTAATGAAGCACAAGCAATTAGATACATAGGTATTTGAACAGTACTAATTATTATGGTAGGTTACTTTGGTATAGACACAGATGTTTGGATGGTATGCTAATCCTTGAATTATAGTTTTTCTGTAAAAGATGACAAGGTCTTACTGTGGCTTATAACATCTCCTAACCACTAGAGGATGTAAGCTTGTGGCATCAGCAGTGAATTATTCCTCCAAGGAGAGAGCTAGTAGCCAATCAGATTTGGGATATACAGACATATGGCTGCCACTAATGCACAGTATTTCCAAGCAGGTGAGGTGTAGCTGATGCTGACAGAGGTGTCTTGCTTGACTCAAGGAGACCAATATTTGCTTTATTAATTAGGTTTAAATTTTTTAATAGCTTTAAATTTTTACAACTTAAGTCTAAGTATGTTTTGCTTGTTTTTTATAGTGGATAACATGTTAAGGTGCTTTTTCTTACTGGTGTATGTCCTGTTGCTTTAGCAACGTTTATTTATTTCATCTTTTAAATTGACATTTTTGCCCAAGTCAAAAGAAGCTGAACATATTTGTATAGCATTCTACCTGGAATTCCTGCTCTTTTCATTGAACTAAGTATCTATAAACCATCAATATCACACAAACTATTACTATAGCTAAAATGGGATTTTTTGAAATTGAATTTAATGACTCATACCTCTTTGTTCTTCTTTGTTTAAATTGTTTTAGTTCTTTCACCTTCCCACAAAAATTTGGGGGCTTTTAATTGAGATTGCATTGAATCTGTATATTGCTTTGGGCAGGATGGTCATTTTTACTATATTAATTTTTCCAATCCATGAGCATGGGAGGTCCTTCCATTTTCTGATATCTTTTTCAATCTCCTTCTTCATGGATTTAAATTTTTCATTGTAGAGATTTTTAGTGTCTTTGGTCAGGTTTGTTCCTAGATATTTTATTTTTCTGAAGGCTATTATGAATGGGAAAGTCTCCTTGTAGTCCTCCAATTGCTTGTTATTGGTTTAAAGAAAGGCTACTGATTTTTTCTAGGTTAAGTTTGTATCGTGCCACTTTACTGAAACTGTTAATCATTTCCAGAAGTTTTCTGGTGGAGTTTCTAACATGCTTTATGTAAACTATCATGTCATCTACAAAAAGGCATAGTTTGACCTCCTCTTTTCCAATTAGTACTCCTTTAATTTCCTTTTCTTTTCTTATTGCTCTCATAAGCATTTCAACCACTATATTGAAAAGGAGAGAGGATATGGGGCATCCTTGCCAGGTTCCTGACTTTAAGGGAAATGCTTCTAGTTTTTCCCCATTTAGGATAATGTTGGTTGTGGGTATGTTGCATAATGGCTTTAATTATGTTGAGGAATGTTCCCTCCAGTCCAATTCCCCACTCTGAAATTTTTTTTTTTTTATTTTTTAAAGATCTGGCTTTTTATTTTTTTTTTTAATTTTATTTATTTCGGTATGTGTATCAATGTACTGTCTGCATGCAGGTTTGTGCACCCGTGTCGTGCAATGCCGCGGAGGTCAGAAGAGGGTCTCGGATTCCCCTGGAACTGGAGTTCTCCTGGAACTGGAGTTTCAGACGGCTCTCGGCTGCCATGTGGGTGCTGGGGATCGAACCCGGGTCCTCTGCAAGAGCGGTCGGCGCTCTTAACCGCTAGGCCATCTCTCCAGCCCCCCACTCTGAAATTTTAATGCATGTTGTATTAAACTTATAAACCAATTTGGAGAGAATTAATGTCTTCTGATTCATGAGCATGGTCTGTGGCTCTATGTATATAGATCACATGAAATTTTTTCATCAAGATTTGTAGTCATCATGATATAAATCCAGTACATATTTATTTTGGATTTAAACCTCAGTTTTTCATTTTTAAGCAACTATAAATGATACTAATATTTTTTTGTATATGTATGAGTGTACTGTCTGCATGTAGGTCTGTGCACCCGTGTCGTGCAATGCCGTGGAGGTGGGAAGAGGGTCTCGGATTCCCCTGGAACTGGAGTTCTCCTGAAATTGGAGTTACAGACGGTTCTTAGCCACCATGTGGGTGCTGGAAATCGAACCCGGGTCCTCTGCAAGAGCAGTCGGTGCTCTTAACCACTAGGCTTTCTCTCCAGCCCCGATACTGATATTTTTATGTTTTGTCTAGATACTTATTTCAATTATTTTAAAGCACAATTTAATTTTGTTCATTGATCTTATATACTACTTTCTGAGTCTATGAATCAATTCTTGGAGCTTTTTGATGCCTTGCAGATTTCTATATAGATAATCATGCCATAAGAAAACAGAGACAGCAAAAAAAAAGGAAAGAAAAGAAAACAGAGACAGCTTTACTGCTACCTTTTATTAAAATTTTTCCAATAGTTAGACTTTCCAGAAATATACAAAAAGCTGTGGTGAAAGCAGACATCCTTGTCTTGATCCTAATATCAGGGGCAGAGCATTGGTGGGTTTCCTTTTTCACCACTCACTATATTATTGGCTAGTAGTTGTTTAGGCTTTTTTTTTGACAAATGGGAACTTGTCAAGTTGAAAAGTTTCCACCCTGTTATTAATTTTTCTCAAGTGTCTTATCATAAACAAATGCCTTGCCAAATAGTTGATTAACAAGACAATGTGATTATTGTTAAGATGGCTGATTGGAATTTGGATATTGAACCAACTTTATATGTTTACAACAAATGCCAACTTTGGACATGATATATAACTTGTGTAATATATTGTTCTTTTTTCCTTACTAACAACTTAGAGGATTAGAGGATATATATATATATATATATATATATATATATATATATAAAATAAAACAGAACACACGGGTGGTAAATTTATGTATGAATCTCTTACCTTATCACAGAAATTGAGATATGTGATTATGTTAATGATGTTGCTTAGTATAATATAATACAACATAATAAATATAACTAACATCATTAATAACTTATTGGCATCTTTCTTGTCAAGAGGTCCCCTTCTGACTTTGATGTCTTCTTTTTTTGTGTGTGGTCTGCTGAGTTTCTTGCCAGAGTGTAGGCAGGAGGTTATTTACCAGAGGAAGGACAATTTATCCGAGGACACACCACTGAACAAAAGGACATGCCTCCTGATAACAACATTAAATGACAATCCTAGTCCTGGGGCAGATAGGGTTTCAGTGGTCTGCTCCCCACTTCATGCGGAAATGGGGTTGTATGGGCTCCCAATAATGTTCAACAAATCTTATACAAATAATCACAGCTGAAGTCATATTATGAGTACAATGGCAGTCATGTCCTGATGACATCTTTTTGTTGTGTATCCTCACATCTCTCTGGCCTCTTATATTCTTTTCCACCTCGTTTCTTTGTTGTTTTAATTTATTTGTGGTATTGATGCGTTGGGCTATGTCATACACATTTTCCAATTCAGTTCGGCAATATATCCCTTCCCTTCCCCCCACCCCACCCCTACCCATCGCAGATTGGTGCATTCTGATGTAAGTTTTCTGCCAATCTTTCTCTGCTTTTTTTTTGTTTTGTTTTCTTATTTTTTTAACAATGGTGATAATTTATGCTTACAAGCATCCTTCATGTAAAACGATTTGCAAAGCAGGTGTGTGCCCACAAACCCACACAGCTCATTGGGTCCACCAGCCAGCAGGGGGGGCTTGTGATGTTCATCAAAGTTGTCAAATGAGTGTCCAGTCTATATTGTTGAAGTAGTTTCACCATTAACCCAATCGAAGCCCTTACTTCTAACCCACGCCCCCTCTTCCGCAGATGTTCCCTAGGCTTAGAAAAGGGGCACAGGTGGATGAGAAGCAAAACACTCTACTTTCTCTGGAGCTGATGTCTTGGTCTCTAGTCAGTTCTGGCTGTTTTCTTTCATGGGCTGCCAGCTTGTCCAGGCTTAACCTTTCGATCCTACTAATGAAGCACATGCAATTAGATATTTAGGTATTTAAACAGTATAATATATAGCCTTTCGATCCTACTAATGAAACACACACAATTAGATATATGGGTATTTAAACAGTACTAATTGTTATGGTAGGTTACTTTGGTATAGACACAGATGTTTGGTCTCTGGGATGCCAGAGAGTGTTACCAAAGACCATTAAACCAATAAATCAAATATAGGTCTCCTTGAGTCAAGCAAGACTCCTCCGTCAGCACCAGCTACACCTCATCTGCCTGTGCAGGAAATACTGTGCAGCAGTGGCAGTCATATGTCTGTATATCCCAAATCTAATTGGCTATTGGCTCTCTCCTTGGAGGAATAACCCACGGCTGATGTCACAAGCTTACATCCTCTAATGGTTAGGAGATGTTATAAACCACACGAAGACCCTGCCATACTTGACAGAAGAAAATGTAGATCATGAATTGACATACCATCCACCTCCTTTTCAAGAGGTGTCCCCTGAAACTTGGAAGGGTGATTCAGCTGTCCCATTTAGCACCAAGCACTCCACCATCACTTATCCTTGGCACTTTGACCAGCATGGATTTCATTTTTTTTCTGGAATCGTGGCTGATGAAATGGATTTCTGTACCAACAAGCACCCACTGCAGAAAGAAGCTTCTCTGATGAAGACTGGGTGCACCACTAATTATGGGTATAAACAGTATATAAAAGGCAGTTTAAAAGCATGACCATTTAGCAAAACAATAGAAGTTGATTTCCACCCATAGCCTATGACCTTCCCAACCATGGCTCTTGACTAACCAGTCAAGAACCAGGTGTGAAATTCATCCTGTAGAGCAGGCTTCAAATGCAATCAGAAAGCAGTTGAGTATCTCTATAACAGCAATGCCACTACTGACAAAGGAGCATACTATGTCTGGCAGGTCATCATTGTAGCTTGTAGGATTCACAGCTGGGTAAATTGTTGACTTTTCTTCCCCATCAGCCAGAATAGCACCATCTGTCACTACATCTTTGGTGAAAACCTATCACAGCAGTGATATCCCTGGGACTCATTTCAGAAGCATTACCTCAGGTACAAGTACCATCAACAATTATATTGACAAGTTTTTAAATATCAATGCAATTTATTCTTTATTTTTATGTATCAGCCTCCCGATAGCCCCAGCTGGCCCCGGAATGCACTGTGTAGACAAAGCGGGCCTTGAACTCACAGAACTTGAACCTTGAACTCACCTGCCTGTGCCTTCCAAGTGCTGCTATTAAAGGCATGGGCTACCATGCCCTGCTCTTGATTTATATTTTTAAATCAACAACAATTTTGTTTTGTTCTTTCACCTAAGATATGCTGAATACTTACTGTGTGCAAAAGGTGAAAACTTATATAGAATGCAAAAGTAATTTTTTCATTCTATGTAAAAGTAATAAACAACTTATTTCAGTCACTTCAAATCAATGAGTTTTAAACAAGTGAAATAAACACATGTATTGGGTATTCTGGTAAATTAAATTCCACAGTTAGAAATAAATGATTATCTAAATAATGATTATGTACATAATTCCTTCCTGTCTATTACAATTGATGGTAAGTCCTTCCTATCTACATTTCTGTAAAATGTTCCAATTTTCTACCTTTTGCTCTATGTAATTATTTTAAGATTTTATCATTTATAAGTGCTTCTGTTGGATGACTTATTGGATTATATTTATAATACTCAAAAATTAAAGAGCTTGTTTCAACTTGACTTACCTAAGCAATCATTTATTTTGTAATGTTTAAATTTTGTATTTATTATGTTTGGAGGGGTGTGATGTGTGTGTGTGTCTATGTGTGTCTGTGTGTGTGTGTTTGGAGGGGTACATGTATACCACAGCACAGGCAAGAACATCAAGTGACAATTTTCAGGATCAGTTCTCTCTTTCAACTACAGATTCAATTAGGGGAGGGGGTGTGGATGGAACTCAGATCATCAGGCTTCCTGAGCAGCCACCGTCACTCACTAAGCAATCTCTCAAGCTCTAACCCATTACTTTTAAGGAGAAAAATGAACATCTTTGCTGGCTGATTAAAATTCTTATTATCCTTGTAAGATAAGTATATTTAATTCTTTGCTGGAATATATGAATGTTCAGAGTAATAGGAGCTAGATTTTTTAAAATCACTTTTAGAATGTCAACACAATAGAAGTACTTTAGATAACTTTGAGTCCATTTTTATTACAGCAGTGTAAGTGTTTCCAGGAACAATTAGCTTCTCATCCGAGAGTTCACAATTACAATCAATATTATAAAAACATTTCTGAAATGTGCTTCTTTGTTTTGACTTCAGGTAATATACACTTTCTTGAGCTTTTACAGGATATAGTGAGTTGTGGACTAGGATTTTAAAAGGAACATTTAACTAAGGTTTTTAAATAAGTGGGTCATGAAATTGCTGAATACATGTTCTAAGAATTTCTTTTGACTTTTATTAATTGGATTAGAAATTTACAAATTGAGCCACTGGAATAATTGATGCAAACCATATCATGGGGATTATGTAAAAAAATGGGAAAAAAGGGTAAGTTAAAGCTACAAATTAATATCTGATTTATCAAAAAAGATACTGCATCCAATCAAATGGTTGTTGAAAAGTAAGAGAGTGTGCTTAGAACCTCAAGGAAAATGTAAGTAGTGGAAACCAAGATCACCTCCTGGGAACTGGAAATTAATCCATCAAAATTGGTCATGCTGAATCCAACCTGCTAGAAGCATTTCTGAGAACCATTTCTGTTTCCAAATATCTTCACCTTTAAAGTGTTACATTACAAAAAAATCATCAGAAATTATTTTCTTAGTCTTTCCTTTGCAGTTCTCTGAATTTTGTGCTTGACTTGGTTCAGCAAACAGAAGACATGACAAGAAAAACTGTCACATACTATTTATAAACAAAAATTCTATTATCATTTAATCTATCTTACATTAAAAGGTTGACAGAGATGTTCTACATTCCATGCCTGAGGAATCATAGTTTTATAAAATTCTAATTAAAAGTCTGCATAATTGTGTAGTTCTATTGTGTACTGTTCCATGGAATTTCTCCTGAATCTCTTGGATTTTGATAGTCATAAAAATTGTGGTGACTAAAAACATAGAAATCAAACCACATGGTGTATCACCAATTGAGCCTACACACACACATGAAAATATGTATTTCCCCTCAAGAGAAGAGCTCTTCCTTAAAAATGTTATAAATGCCATTGGAATATCCACAGTTAATCATAATTTAAGTCGATATGACAAGAACCATTTAACTTCTATATTACGTTGCTCAAGATGCTGTGTCTGCATCCTCAAAAGAGGAATTACTGAATAAATAAAATACAAAGTGCAGTGTGTTTACTATGTCTTTAAATTGTAGGTCAGCCACCAGGTCCCTTCACTGCTTTCACTTGAGAATAAATTCATTGGCTAATATTTCTCCACACTCTTAATTCAACTACTTACTTCAACTAAACTTTAAAGAATACTCCCTCCCCTCATATCTTATTTATGTCATAACTCTTTTGATGCAAATACCAAATCTCTATGCCATCCCCCTTATGGATGATCCTATTAGGGAACATTTACTATTACAGTCTCACCAAACAATTTTTCATTTTAATAAAGCTATGTTTATTGAAGTTTTGCAATTTTCATAAAATATAGTTTAATGGTATCTAGATACCTCCCCTATCCACACATCCTGCTACTGCCACCACCCAATTTAATGTACTCTCTTATATGGATAATATGATCTATAGAGTTTGATTTTTTAATGTATTGCCTGCACAAATGTAAGTGCACACATGTCATGCAACGCCCCTGGAGGTCATAAGAGAACATCAAATCCCCTGAAATGAGAGTACCAGATTGTTTGGCACCGTGTGGGTGCTGGGAACTGAACCCAGTTCCTCTGCAAGACAAGCCGATGGTCTTAACCACTGAGAAATCTCTCTCCTTTAGAGTCTTATCTGTGCCCTTAAATGTCTTTTAGTGGGGGGTCCAGCCACTGGGTCTACCCAGAGTCCCATATCTGTAAAGCGCCAACTCTAACATTGAATTTTTATGCAATGTTCACATTATTCTAGCTCAGCCCCTCATCCCCTATGAATGTATTACTCAATTCTGAAAGATATAATATGAATATAAATATTGAAAAAAATACATAAATCTCACAGCTAGAGTGTAATGGCCCATGTTGAAAATGTAATTTTATTGCTTAAACCATTTTCAATATTTCTATAAAAAGGTTAAGGCATACCATCTAAAGTTAATTGATTAGGTCTTACAGGAACTACTGTTTTGGGACTGAAGTGATGGCTCATCAGTTAAGAGCACTGGTGGGTAACAACTATCCATGGCTCCAGTTCTTCTCACCTCTGCAAACATTGAAGGACATAGGTGTACTTGCATACATGCAAGCAATACACTCACACATAAAATAAAAAGCTTCCTTATACAATATGGTGTGATGCAAACACAAGGCCACAACTAGTCAAGCCTCAAATATGAATGAGGCACCTATATTAAACCTCACCCACCCTGCTTAGGGATCATTGCAGAAGTCTGGGCAGAAAGATTGTAAAAGCCAGGGCTGGTGCGTGAACATAGGGAAGCAGTGGCTTACAGTCCATTGTAAGCTTTTACATGTGAACTTGAGGCAATGTTGGCATCAGGCATGGGAGTCATGCCAACTGGGACAAGGTCTCAATGCAGAACAAAAGAAATATTTGGGGGGGGGGCTCTGGACTGAGAACTACAAGAGACTGGGCACTGTTACGTCAGGAAGAGTATGCCTTACCTAGGATTTCTACATGTGCTGACTAGACTCCAGGGGATCATTTCGCACAGAAGGACATCTGGGTCTGGGAGCTTGGATGGGCAGGGCTTAGCTTGATGGTGTAAAGCATGAGTTCTGATGTGGGAGTTAGGGCATGGGAGAATTGAGTTCAGTTGCTCAGTAAAAAATATATTTAAAAATCATGATTGTGAAATAAAGTAAAAAAAAAAGTCCTTACAACAAATAAAAGCATGGTGGGATGTAAAAAGAAATAATACTGGTAGAAACTTCTTACTTTTGCATCTCCATATTTTTTTTCTTACGTGGAATTTGGATTCAGTCTGTATAGGTCAAACAGCCTCATCATTTGAACACAAGAACCAAAATCAGGTGCCAATGAAAAAGGAGTAAGCAGCAAATGAAACCTGGGAAGAAGACAACTTTCTTAATGCAAGAAAGAGCTCTGGGCTGTCTATGGACTTCCTTCCTGACATATGAGGGAAGAGGTCTTACCATTTATTGAAGTTACTGTTAATCATTTCTTTTACATAGAATAAATATAATGATCAATGTAAAGTGACCTCCTTACATGAACACAAATGGGGTATTTGCACTAAAATTCTTTTTTTATCATATGCCAATAAGTACTTTAGAAATTAAAGAATAAATGAAGCAGGGGGTGGCAGTACATGCCTTTAATCCCACACTCATGAGATCTACATATCGAGTTCAAGGCCAGCTGAGGATACAGGGAGACCCTGCCTCAAAAGACCTAAACAAATGAACAAACTTTCAAAAAATTTCAAATATATATAAATTGTCGAAGAACTTGTTCCTTAATTACTTACTATGTTTTTTTTTCCTCTAGTTTGTTGGGCTTCTTGTCATGATTAACACACTTATTTAGATATTATATGACATAAAAATACATAACTTGATGTTTCTTAAATGGTTGTTAATTTGAAACCAGCAAATTCCTCCAGTTGGGTGAGTTCCCTAACCCCAGCCTTTCACATCTGCCATGCCAACTCTCAAGCATGCTCTGGTTGCACAGCACAGCACACACCTGACACGTGAGCTCCCCATCCTCAGCACTGCACTGCACTGCCTGCTCCAGTGGCACAGTTGATGCCGAAGTCAAACCTACACGTCCTGCCACACCTGAGAGCTGTTTCATACCTATGAGTTTTGAAATCCCAACCTTCCCTATCCACGTAGCACCCAGTAGTCTCGTGACCTGCAGCTTCCTGCACCCCCCAGACTTCGAGTTGATCCAGATCTGTGATAACCCATGCCCCAGTCTTCTCTTTCCACCACCACACTCGTCCATGCCTAGCTGGGGTCATACAGTCCTTCACACTGGCCCAGCATGGTCAGTTCTGGGGAACCTCAACCGCATCTGCAGCCATATCCACATCCCAAGGTTCTGCTGGGTTGTGCAGCCAGGAAATCACCCAAGACAGACCCAGTCAAGAGTTACATTACATTAGCATGTTTTCTTGATTGCCATCAAACTGAAATCACCCCATGCCTCCAATAAAAAAAAAAACCCTAACCTGTGTGCCAAGCTGCTCACCTGTCAGCTCCCCAACCTACCCTGCCACTCCAGAATGACATGGAGTCAAGAATGGAACCTCAGACTCAAAAGTTGAATTTTTTTTAGTATAATAACTTTTTCATTCAACATCTACAAGATTTTGGTATCATGCAGCTTTTAACCAGATTTATACAATCCCAATTTTTCAATAGTGCAACCTGTGCCAGCAAAAAAGGGGGGGGGGGCAAGAAAAAAAGGGAGGGTTGGGGAGAGAAAAACAAAGACCAATTGTCCCCTTACTTATTTCTATAAACATCTATTATAGGCAGAACAAAACTCATCCATGTTATAGATAAGTGTCTATTCACATTTGTACATTACCATTTTAACAGCTTGCGATAAAACTCTACAATGTCTTACAACACATTAAACAATATTCAAGTTACTGGGTAACAACAATAACAACATCAACAATAACAAAAACATATAGCAGAAGCCTCAAATGTTTCTCATTGTCTAATTTACAACTCAAGTACAGTTTCTGGTTTGAGTGACAAGCTTCAGATAATAAAGTTTAAAAAAGATTGTGTGCAAGATGGAAGCCAATTGTATTTCTTAATTGAACATCTTTCTAAAACTATCTTTAAGTTAAGGAAAATGTAACTTTAAGAAAAGACTCATGGCATTAACCTCCAGAATATATAAACTATTCAAAAAACAAAGAAGTAAGAAAACAAATGATTCACTCAAAAGATGGTGTAAAGAGCTGAGCAGAGACTTCACAAGTGATAAAATAGAGATGGGTGAGAAACATCTTAAAATCTGTTCAACATCGCTAATAATTAAGGAAATGCAAATTAAAACCACTTTAAGATACCATCTCACCCTGATAAGGCTGGCTAGAATCAAGAAAACAAATGATACTAAATGCTAGAGAGGGTGTGGGGAAAGGGGAACACTCATCCAATGCTGGTGGGAATGCAAACTTGTACAACCACTATGGAAAGCAGTATGGAGAACCCTTAAAAGACTCAAAATGAGCCTACCACCTGACCCAGCTATACTACTTCTGAGAATTTATCCACCAGACTCTTCATACCACAGAGATACATGTACAGCCATGTTCACTGCAGCTCTCTTCACAATAGCGAAGAGCTGGAACCGAAATGCCCCTCAACTGACAAGTGGATAGAGAAAATGTGGTGCATCTACACAATGGAGTTCTATGCAGTGGTAAAGAAAGATGACACCTCATGAAATTTGTGAGTAAATAGATGGAACTGGAAGAAATTATCTTAAGTGAAGTAACACAGTCCCAGAAAAACAAATGATGAATGGTATAAATATTCCTTGTGGGGAGTGATGCATATTAGAAACAACAACAAAACAACAAAAGAAAAGACTGCAACAAAGAACTTACTGAAAAGGTGAATCTGGTGGGGTGGGGGGGTTGGGAGGGGGCACGGGGTCTACATTAGATTAGTGTATAGTTGATTGATGTGAGTTTAACAGGTATCCAAATTTGTCCAAACATTGTCTACATATTATATGCTATTCTAGGTCTTAGTAAAAGTAAAAATGCCTGGAGATCTCTTGAGCCCAGGGCAAGTGCCGGGGCGCGGGCTGAAGAGCCCCCCCCAATCCCCACCCCCCCTGGCGCCCAACTGAGATTTTAGAAGAAGGATCTGAAGGAGGCAAGCAAAGCACGCCTTCAACACAGTGAAGAGGCATTCAGGACTCACATTGGAATACAGGCAAGAGAAGCCGCATATGCCATGGATCACGAAGAAGAAACAACACTGGAAAGGTGCAGGATAATCCACCACGCCAAGCTTACTATCCCATGGTGGATGACTCCTGCAGTGGAATCCCCCCGGGGATGCCCCAGGACACAGACTCAGAAACACAATTGGGAACATATTAAAGAAATACAAAATCTAAAGAACAAATAAAGAACTAAGAAGAAGAGAATGAGGACGAGAGAGAGAATGACAACTCCGAAGGATAAAACGACTGAAAAGATCCCATGCTGAAAAAGAAAAAGAAACCAACACAGCAAAACAAAAGAGCTACAAAAAGAGATCGAGAAGCTCCAAAAAGAAGTAGAACACTAAAGAAATCAGAAGAAGGAAATGAAAAGGAAATCAAACACTCATCATTCAAGAGGAAGGAAATAAAAAAGTCCTCAGAAGGCAGAATGGAGGAAGCAATAACAAAGAATATCAGACCTGCGAAGATAGACAAGAACAACAAAAAACTCAAGGAAAGAGTATGAAAAATTTAAAATACAACAAAAATGGGAACACAGACTGCAGGAACTGTGGGACACTATGAAAAGATCAAACCTCGCATCATAGGATAGAGGAAGGAGAAGATCCCAAGAGAATGGTATTGACCAGATCTTCAACAGAATAATAGATTAGAAACTTCCTCCAAACTAGAAAAGGACAAATCAATACCAATACAGAGGCACCATAACTAACCAAACAGACAAATCGAAAAAAAATTCTCTCACACTCAATCATAGTTAAAATGCTGGACAACCCAAAACAAATAGAAAATTCTTAAAGCGACAAGGAAAAGAAAACAACAAGTGATCATATAAGGGAAACCTATATTGAATAACAACGGACTTCTCACAGCAAAACATGAAGGCAAGAAGAACCTGGTGCAAAGCATTCTCACAGTGTTTGAGGACAATTGGTGCCAGCCAGGTTACTTATACCCAGAAAAATGTTCATTCATAGTTGAAGGAGAAGGAAAACTTCCATGACATAAAACAATTGAAAGAATACATTCCCTTCAGAGAATACTTGAAAAAATACATTCATTAACAAATTAAAATTGAAGAATAAAAAAAAAAGAAGGGCAACCAACACCCAGTTCAACTAATCAAGGAAAATCAATAAAAGCATAACTGCAGAAGTTAGAAACCTAGAATCAAAAACCGCATAATGGATATAAATGAGCAAGGAAGCAACACAAACCTATCATCATAACCTTAAATATTAATGGACTAATTCCCCAATCAACAGACATAGACTGGGAGATGAATTAGGAACAGAATCCATCGATATGCTTCTGCCAAGAAACACATCTTACCTTAAGTCCATGCACAAACCACCTTAAGTGAAGGATGGAAAAAAGAATTCCAATGCAAATGGGTACCAAAAAGAAAGCAGGTGTTGCTATTTTAATTCGGCATAAAAAGAGACTTCAAAGTAAAAGAAATCAGAAGAGACAAAGAATGCCATTACATTTTCATCAAAAGAGACAATCCACTCAAGAAGATATCAAAATCATGAATATATAATAGCGCCAGATTCTGGTGCCCAAAACTTTATAAAGACATTATCCAGGACCACAAGTCACAGACTAACCAGACACTCATAGTGGGGATTTCAATACCCCACTTGAGTCACTTTGAGATGGTCACAGGAGAAAAAAATAAACAAGAGAGACATCTGAACTGAAAACGATATGAATACACAATGGACCTCATAGACTCTACCGAACATTCCATCCAATACCAAGAGAATACACTTTCTACTCAGCACCCCACGGAACATTTCTCCAAAATCTAACTCACATCCTGGAAATAAAGAAACCTCTACAAATAACAAAAAATTGAAATAATTTCATGCATTCTGTCATACCACAGTGCATGAAGCTCAACATCAAACACCAGGACAAGCCCTCCTGCCTACAAGAACACATGGAGACTAAACAACAACACTCTTGAATAATGAATGGGTCAGGAAGAAGATAAAGAAAGAAATAAAAAACATTCCTGGAAAAGCTGAATGACAAATGACAATACAACACAACAAAACTTATGGGATACCTTAAAAAAAGCAGTCCTAAGAGGGAAATTATAGCCCTGGGTGCCTACATTAGAAAAACGAAAGAGCACAAGTGATGATCTAACACACAGCTAAAAACACTTGAAGAGGCAAATACAGATGAACCCTAAACGCACAGACAGAAGAAATAACAAGAATCAGAGCAGAATCAATGATAGAAACAAAGAAAACAATAAAAAAAATAAATGAAGCCAAAAGTTGGTTCTCTTTGAAAGAATAAACAAGATAGACACCTCTAGCCCAGTTAACAAAAAGAAAGAAGAACAACGCCAAATCAATACAATCTGTGAATGAAAAGGGAATATCACAATAGCAAGAGAAAAGATCAAGAAAATTATATGGGAATATTACAAGACCTATATTCATACCAAGTTTGAAAATCTAGAAGAATGGATGAATATCTGAAATCTTGGGAAATCACACCAAAGCTCGACCAAGAAGAGACCAGCAGCTTAAACAGACCCATAACATATGAAGAAATAGAGAGGATTGTAATAAGAAGCCTCCCCAACTAAAAAAAAAAAGCAGGCGCCAGATGGTTTTGCAGAAGAATTCTATAAAAAACTTTCAAAAAAAGACCTACAACCATTATTTCTGAACTGTTTAGAAGTATACAACAGAGGGAACGCTCCCAATTCCTTCTATGAAGCCAACATCACTCTATTACCAAAACCAGGCAAAGATACAACCAAAAAGGAGAATTTATAGACCCATCTCCCTAATGAAACACAGATGCCAAAAATTCTAAACAGAATACTGCAAATCGCATACAGACCACATCAAGAAGATCATCCATCATGACCAAGTTGGATTCATACCAGGACAGAGTGATGATGTTCAACATCAAAATCAATAAACAATCATCAAACACAAAACGGAACAAAGACAAAAACCACACCATCACTCGAAATTGATGCTGAAAAAGCCTATGACAAAATACCCATCACCTTCAGCTTAAAGTCCTAGAAGGAATTGGTTGGAGGGATCATTCCTCAATGTAATCAAAGCCATATACAGGAAACCCACAGCCAATATCATCCTAAATGGGGAAATGACGGAAACATTCCCTTAAAGGTAGGAACTCGGCAAGGCTGCCCCCTATCACCATCCTTCTTCAATATAGTGCTTGAAAATTGCTTAAGAGCAATAAGGCAAGAAACGGATATTAAAAGGAGTACTTAATTGGAAAAGAGGAAGTCAAACTATCCCTATTTCTGATGATATGATTGTTTACTTAAGAGATGCGAAAAATCCACCAGAAAACTCCTAGAAAACGATTAACGCTTCAGCACAGTGCAGGATACAAAATAAACCTTAAAACAATGGCCTTTCTTTTACACCAACGAACAACAACCTGGAGAAAGAATTCAAAGAGGACTCCCACTCTACAATAGCCTCAAAAACAATAAGATACTAGGAACAAACCTAACCAATAACGACACCAAAGATCTCTACAACAAAATTTTTAAAACCCTTAAAGAAAGAAATTGAGAACAACATCAGAAGAGGAAAAACCTCCATGCTCATGGATTGGGAAAATTAACATTGTAAAAATGTCCATTTTACCAAAACTCCTGTATAGATTTAATGCAATCCCAAGCAAAATCCCCAAGGTTTCTCACAGTCTTTGGAAACAAAAGTTCTTAAATTCATTTGGAGAAACAAAAGACCCGAATAGGCCAATACAACCTGAGTGAAAAGAGCTACACAGGAGGATCTCTATACCAAGATTTTAAACTATACTACAGGGGCTAGAGTCATAAAAAAACACTGGTACTAACTGGCAAAAAGACAGACCTGTTGACCAATGAACAAAACCGAAGATCCAAATCTGAGCACATATATTCATCTCAGCCATCTCATATTTGACAAGGGGGCCCAAAACACAAATGAGAAAAGACAGCATCTTCAGCAAGTGGTGTTGGCAAAACTGGATCACACCACTTGTAGAGAATGAAATTAAACCCCTACCTCTCGCCCTGTACAAAAGTCAACTCCAGATGGATTAAAGACCTCAACTGAAACCCCAAACTCTGAAGGAGATAGAATAAAAAGTTGGCAGCAGACTACAAACATAGGCTAGGAAAAGACTTCCTAAATCAGACAGCGCTGCACAGAATTAAGGTCGACAATTGACAAAATGGGACCTCATCAAACTCAAAGCTTCTTGTACATCAAAAGAAACAATCAAGGAAGTGAAGAGAAATCCCACAGAAGTGGGAGGAAACCTTCACTGAGATACATCTGACAAAGCATTGATTTCCAGAATATATAAACTACTCAAAAAACAAGAAAAAAAAAACAAACGACCCGCTCAATAGATGGAGCAAATAGACTGAACAGAGACTTCACAAGCGAGGATTAGAGATGTCTGAGAAACAAATAAGAATTGTCAACAATCCTAATCATTAAGGAATGCAAATCAAAACCACTTTAAGAAATATATCATAACTCCAGTAAAACTGGCTATGATCAAGAAAACAATGATACCAAGTGCTGGAAGTTGTGTGGGAAAGGGGAACACTCATCCACTGCTGGTGGGAATGTAACCTTGTACAGCCACTATGGAAAAGCAAGTGTGGAGAACCCTTGGAAGACTTGGAATGAACTTGCCACCCGACCCAGCCATACCACTCCTGGGCAGATGTACCCTCAAGACTTACGCCACCAACAGAGATACATGCACTGCCAGGTTTATTTCAGCTCGCTTTCATCAATAGCAAGAAGCTGGAACCAACCTAAATGCCCCTCAACTGACGAATGGATAGAGGAAAATGTGGGTACAATCTACACAATGGAGTTCTATGCAGGCAGTATAAGAAAGAACGACTCATCAGAGCTTTTCAGGAAATGGCTTGGAGCTAGAGGACATCATGCTGATGAAGTAATACAGTCCCAGAAAAACAAACCGACAAATGGGATCCCTATCGTGTGGATGCTAGTGCCAATACCCAGTTGGTAAGTATTTCTTGTGGTAGGGCCCCCTGAGCTTTCTGTACAACCAGCCAGTTGGACCATAATGCGTTTTTGGACAACAACAACAACAGAAAATACTGCATCAAGAACTGACTGAAACAGTGAACTTCTGCTCAAAACAGTCAACTTCCCCATGGAAAATATTGAGAAAGACTAAGAGATGGAAAGCATGTTGGCAGAATGCACGAGCTCTGACGGGTTGGGGGAAGCGGGAACACGGGTCTAGATTTGTTAAAAATAAATAAATACATAAAAAAAAAAAAAAAAAAAAAAAGAAATAAAAAAAAAAAAAAAAAGAAAGATAAAAGGTAAACAAAATGCCCTATATTAAACAACATTGGTTAAAAGATTTTAATAAAAAAGGTAATACATTTAAACTAATTGGAAATATAAATTGTAGTCCACATCTGCTTCACTTTTATTTTGTATAACAACAACTTTGGGGTTAATGGATACAAATATTCTCTACAATGTTTGTGTTGTACAAGTATCAACTTGTGTTACAAGTATCAACTTGTAACATTTTCTTCTACCTGTAGGATAATTTAACTAAAGGAATTAAGTTGGCTCCCCAAATTAACAACATACAGTCAATGATAAGCAGCTTAATGCAGAAAAGTTGGCCCATCTAAACATTAAAAGGAAGAAAAGCCTCAGACTGTTACACACATCAAACATCTCTGTGGATGCTATTTGTAACAACTATTTATAATGTGCCCTAATGAACTTTACCTTTCAGGTGCTGCAAAGTTTTAGTATGACAGACTTCCTTACCTCCTTTTCATAGAACAAAGAAAAACATGATGGTAATGAAGTCATTCCCTAACTGTAAACTAGAGCCAACTATTATAGAGGTAATCTCTTATAAAAGTGATATAGTTGCCTTCTTTAATTGACTGATAGTCATGGGAACCATGAAAGGATAATTCCCTATTCAGCGCCAAATATAATACTAAAATCTATATAAGCTGAGCAATTAATCAAAATACATTAATATAGGAGAACTCTGTTATCAGAAATGGATTATTCTGCCAAGGAGATGTTGGCTAGGGGATCCAAGCCTCCAAAAAGATAAAGGCTTTTTGCCAGCAAACTGAGATACCTGCCAGAAGAGAGGCAGTAAGGCCCTGCTGTCAAAGACCTGGTGTAAGCATGGGAAAGATATATCAAGACCACACTTGCAAGTATACAGTTGGCCTCTGGAATGCCAGAGAGTGTTTACAGAAAAGCTATAGCTCATGGATTAGCATAACATCCAAACATCTGTGTCTACGCCAACATTACCTACCATAATAATTAGTACTGTTTAAACACCTGTATATCTAATTGCTTGTGGTTCATCAGTAGGAATAAAAGGTTATTCCTGGATGAACTGCCAACCCATGAAAGGAAACAGCCTGAACTCATCAGAGCCCAAAATGACATCTCCAGAAAAAGTAGACTGCTTTGTTTCTCGCCCACTTGTGTCCCTTTTCTAAAGCCTAAGGAACAATCTGCAGAAGAGGGGGAATGGTAGAATGTAACGGCTGTGATTGAGGTGAATTGTGGATCTACAACAATATAGAATGGACTCTTATTTGACCAACATGATAATACATATAAGCTCCTCCAGCTGAACAATGGGGGCCTCGGGCTGTATAAGTTTGGGCATAGCTGCTTGCAAATTGGTTTTACATGAAGGATGCTTGTATGCATTACTTATTACCTTTTACTAAAAAAATTTAAAAAAAATTTAAAAATGAAAAAAAAAGAAAAGGCTCATAGCCATATTTGTAGCACAAATTAGGAATACTACTAACACATTAAAATGAACAATGAACTTTTAAGAGTTTTATAACACAAAAGAAGTTATATTCTGGGGCTGGAGAGATAGCCTAGCAGTTAAGAGTGCCGACCGCTCTTGTAGAGGACCTGGGTTCGATCCCCAGCACCCACATGGCGGCCGAGAGCCGTCTGAGACTCCAATTCCAGGAGAACTCCAGTTCCGGGGGAATCCGAGACCCTCTTCTGACCTCTGTGGCATTGCACAACACGGGTGCACAGATTTGCATGCAGACAGTACATTCATACACATACAGAAATAAATAAAATTTAAAAAAAATTTAAAAAAGAAAAAGAAGTTATATTCTTACTATTTTTACAAACCTGGGGCAGAGAGGAACAGGAAGGACTGAGGGCTAGAAGCAATACGCAAGTATAAACACTATAAAATGCAGTACATCTACAGATGTTTCTCATACTTGATTTCTGTGTTAATCTTGTTTACACATGCTTTCAAAGACATGCACTGTCAGAACAAAAACTAAAAAGGAACCTGAATGCATGATACATACCTTTCGTTTCATGCCTATTTAAGTTGTAAAGGAAATATTATATATATATATATTCAGTATTTATAGACTTGAAACACATGCATCCAGGGAACTCCCACAGTAATGACATGGATGTACTGTGTTAACCCTGAGCACTATATAATCCAAAAGTACAGCCAGTTTGGGAAGTTCCAAGTATTTTCAACCACTTGTGGTTTTGTTTTGTTTTTTGTTTTGCTGTTTGTTTTGAATTTTTGAGACAGGGTCTCCCTGTAGACCCAGCTGGCCTGGAACTCACTTTGTAGACCAGGCTGGCCTTGAACTCACAGAGATCTACCTGCCTCTGCCTCCCAAGTGCTAAGATTAAAGGTGTGTGCTACCATACCTGGCCCACTTGTGGTTTTGCATCATCTAACAAACTCAGAAAGAGACCGACACATATGTGCACACATCCACTCTGCTTAGCCAAAGTAAAAGCTCACACATCCACTCTGCTTACCCAAAGTAAAAGCGCATGGGAAGACCCAGGGGAGCAAAGGAAAGACACATTATCACCATCAGCACTGCTCATCTTCAGCTTACCACCTCATCCAGGTTTGTCCTTATCCCCCCCAAACATAACTAGAGAGAGCACAACTGAAAAAAATATATTTATTTGGAAACTGTCCCTGATTTTTATGCAAGTGATATGCTCTCACAGCATTTCAGATACACCATGTAGAAAGCTCTCTGTCAAGTTGGTGATGCTCTGCGTGTGATGCTACTGCCAGTTGTTTTGTTGGACTGCAAGCTGCTGAGACTTGAAGCCTGAAGTTGACAGGAGATTCACAAGAGGAGACACACAATTGGCTGGAATGATCAAATAATCCGTTGCCCATCTTCCTCTGTTCTTAGCAGCACTATCTGCATTTTCACACTTGTGCCACTGACAGAGGCAAGAACACCTTCCACTTTTGTCCAGACACTCAGTACTGAGCCACATAGCACATAATTATGTTCGGCAGGGAGACCTATTTCACAAACCAATCCTAAATTTGCTTTTACGCAATTGCTGTGCCAGTAAGCATGAGTGCAAGTTTCTGCAGAGGAGTCATACTGATCCAGCCAGTGCACCAGGGCATCATCAGAGACCACCTTTTTATAATTCTTTTTTAGATCAGCATAAATTTCTAATTTGAGTTGTTTCCCAGTGGTTGGTCAGTAAACTAAAAAAAAAGTTTCTTCTTTAACTAAGATTGCAGTTTTCTTGTTTTTTCTTATTTGCAGTGATAAGTAAAAGCCATCATCTAGTCCTGTCAACTCAGCCCAAGTCTTGGTTGTTTACTCCATGACATTCCCCTCTCTAAACTAATTGCATATAATTCTACGTGACCAGAGGTTGAGTATCCTGGAGTCAGAAACTTCTTCACATCACTTTTTCCCACTTTCTCATCTTCAGAACTGATCTAGGATTTCCATATCATATCTTCCATTCTTTTTGGCATTTTGAACAACTGCAGTGAGTGCATCTGCAGAATACTGAAACAACGCATTCTGCTGATGAACTTCCATGCCCAGAATTCTACTTAATAATTTTCCTATATTGTTGTAATCTTCATCAAGAATACGAATCCCAGAGCAATCTTCTACATTTATCACACCAACTCTTATAAGTCCTTGTTGAACATCTTTAAAGAATTCTCCAGGATAGGAGCAGGAAGGCAGGTAGGAACTGGGTGCCTCAGAAAGGGTGATTGTCGATCCATTAATCCATCTGTCTTTGGCTTAATTGGCATTTGTGGCTGTGGGGGCAGAGTTATCCTCCCAGCTGGTATTATTGTGTGACTCTTGAGATCTGAGATCTCCTGAGACCAGCGGAAGGTACAGCCCCCACCACCACTAACTGGGATTATGAAGGCATCTGAAGGAGCCAAGAAAACCAAGCCTTCAACACAGTGAAGAGGCATTTAGGACTCACATTGAAATACAGACAAGGAGAAGCCCATATGCCAGGAACACGAAGAAGAAACAACACTGGAAAGGGGCAGGATAATCCCGCACCAAGCTCTATCAACCCTATGGAAGACTCCTGCAGTGGGATGCCTCTGGGGATGCCCCAGGACACAGATATCAGAAACACAATTGGGAACATATTTAAAGAACTACAAGATTATAAAGAATAAATCAAAGAACTAAGAAAAGAGAATGAAGAACTCAAGAAGGACCTAGAGAGAGAGAATGGCAAACTCCAGAAGGAAGTAGAAACACTGAAAAGATCCCATGCTGAAAAAGATAAGGAAACCAACCAGCGAAGCAAAGAGCTACAGGAAGAGATTGAGAAGCTCCAAAAAGAAGTAGAAATACTAAAGAAATCAGAAGAGGAAATGAAAAAGGAAATCAAACACTCATCCAATCAAGAGGAAAGGAATGGAAAAAGCCTCAGAAGCAGAATGGAGGAAGCAGAACAAAGAATATCAGACCTGGAAGATAACACAGAACAACTAAAAACCTCAAGGAAAGATTATGAAAAATTTAAAAATACACAAAAATGGAACAACCAGGAACTGTGGGACACTATGAAAAGATCAAACCTCCGCATCATAGGAATAGAGGAAGGAGAAGAATCCCAAGAGAATGGTATTGATCAGATCTTCAACAGAATAATAGATGAAAACTTCCCCAAACTAAAAAAGGACAAACCAATACCAATACAAGAAGCACATAGAACTCCAAACAGACAAGATCAGAAAAGAAATTCTCCACGCCACATCATAGTTAAAATGCTAGACACCCAAAAAAAGACAAAATCCTTAAAGCCACAAGAAAAAAACAACAAGTGACCTATAAGGGGAAACCTATCAGAATTACAAACGACTTCTCAATACAAACTATGAAATCAAGAAGAACTTGGAGGAAAGCACTCCCAGTGTTAAAGGACAATAGATGCCAACCCAGGTTAGTATACCCAGCAAAAATGTCGATTATAGTTGAAGTAGAGAGGAAAACCTTCCATGACATAAACAAGTTGAAAGAATACATGTCCAGCAAACCAACCCTTCAGAGAATACTCGAAGCAATTCAAAGGACAGAAGAAAAGAGCAACCAACCCCAGGCACCTAGAAAGAGAAATCAATAAAAGCATAACTGCAGAAGTAGAAACTGAAACCCAAACTGCAAATAGATAATAAGGCAAAGGAAGCAACAGAAACCTATCAGTCATAACCTTAAATACTAATGGACTAAATTCCCCAATAAAAAGACATAGACTGGGAGATTGAATTAGGAAACAGAATCCATTGATATGCTGTCTAAACGAAACACATTTTACCTTCAAGGACAGGCACCACCTTAAAGTGAAAGGATGGAAAAAAATATTCCAAGCAAATGGTACCAAAAAGAAAGCAGGTGTTGCTATTTTTTTATTTTTTTTATTTCTGTATGTGTATGAATGTACTGTCTGCATGCAGGTTTGTGCACCTGTGTGGTGCAATGCTGCGGAGGTTAGAAGAGGGTGTCGGATTCCCCTGGAACTGGAGCTCTCCCGGAATTGGAGTTCCGGATGGTTCTCAGCTGCCATGTGGGTGCTGGGGATCAAACACGTGTACTCTGTAAGAGAGGTTGGTGCTGTTAAATGCTAGGCCATCTCTCCAGCCCCAGGTGTTGCTATTTTAATATCAGACAAAATAGACTTCAAAGTAAAAGAAATAAGAAGAGACAAAGAAGGCCATTACATTTTTATCAAAGGAAAAATTCACCAAGAAGATTTCATAATTATGAACATATATGCCCCAAACTCTGGGGCACCAAACTTTATAAAGACAATTCTCCAGGACCACAAGTCACACACTAACCCCAGTACACTCATAGTAGGAGATTTCAATACCCCACTGAGTCCTTTGGATAGGTCAACAGGACAAAGAATAAACAAAGAGACATCGGAACTGAACAATATGATATAACAAATGAACCTCATAGACCTCTACCAAATATTCTACCCTAATACCAGAGAAAGCACTTTCTACTCAGCACCCCAAGGAACATTCTCCAAAATTGACCATCTACAAATACAAAAAGATTGAAATAATTTCATGCATTCTATCAGACCACAGTGCAATAAAGCTCAACATCAACACCAGGACAAGCCCTCCTGCCTACAAGAACACATGGAGACTAAACAACACACTCTTCAATAATGAATGGGTCAAGGAAGAGATAAAGAAAGAAATAAAAACATTCCTGGAACTGAATGACAATGACAATACAACACAACAAAACCTATGGGATACCTTAAAAGCAGTCCTAAGAGGGAAGTTTATAGCCCTGGGTGCCTACATTAGAAAAACAGAAAGAGCACAAGTGAATGATCTAACACTACAGCTAAAAGCACTTGAGAGGCAACAACAGATGAACCCTAAACGCAACAGACAGGAAGAAATAACAAAAATCAGAGCAGAAATCAATGAAATAGAAACAAAGAAAACAATACAAAAAA